>JAJMHQ010000025.1:0-181616 GCA_030583255.1 Metschnikowia kunwiensis
CTCACCGAAGCGGCTTTAGCTCAGTTGGGAGAGCGTCAGACTGAAGATCTGAAGGTCCTGTGTTCGATCCACAGAAATCGCATTCTTTTTGCTTTTTACCATAGAGAAAAAACAGATCGTTTATTTTTGGATCTCCCGAATTTCAATTCTGTACTTGTTACTACATTGTTTGTCCGTACCTGTTTCATTGATCTATATACACTGTCGCACCACGCGCAACCTCATTAGTCGTTCACCTTTTTGAACTTCGAGTACAATCTCTGGGCATGGTAGTTCATTGGGTTGGGTGGGGGAGTCACGGGCTTGTGTGTCTCCATGCAAGTTTTCAAATCCTGAGCAAACGCAGAACATTGTGCTGCTCCTTCTCCGTTGGCTGCCCAGCAGTTCAAGAGAGAGGACATCAATAAAAAGCACGGGTTGTTTGCCTTGGCTTGCGACGCTTTCTTGAATTTCAACCGGGGCAACTTTGGCAACGCCATCGGCTGCGCCACCTTCTTGTATGGCATAGTGTGTGATGGGTTTGAGGTTAGTCTGGTGGTCTGTGACAAAAAAATTTGTGACTATGGGGTAGTGCGGGTATCGGATTTCTCGCGTTTTCGTGTAGGAACTGATGTGCGAGATAGTGAATCCAAGAGAACCACAGGTTATTGATGCAAGGACGTGCAGAATACATTCTTTCATGGTGCTATTTCTGAAGAAATCTCGACGGTTTCTCCAATAGAACTCCACGTCAGAAAAACCCCGATCGTCTATATATCTGTCGCGTGACCTACCTCAATGTACTGCGCCTGTCTCCTCTCCAGCGGGCGCCTGTTCTTTCCGTTCAATCGCTTCGGTCTCTTCACCCAGTATATTCTCAGAAAACTGCTGTTGGATACCTGTTTGTGTATCACCGCATGGATGTGCTGGGGGACCTTGATCCGGTCCTGCTGAATCATCGGCAATAGAGTGTCCCTTACCAACGCTCGCACGCTATCTTTGGTCCGCTTTAAAAATGCTTTTTTAGCGTTAGGCAGTTTGTACTTGACCCGCATGAGAGAGTCAATTTGTTGACTCAAATTTAGATTCACCACTTTCCGGAGATGTCTGAGGAGGCATCTTTCGTGTTTGACAGTCGTGAGTAAGGTCCCGTAGAAAGGTACCAAGTCAAAAAACTTCAACGAATACTTGAACGTTGGCCCAGAGTACTTTGTGGCGAACGGAATCCTCGATACGAGCATATACTCGTTTCTTTTGAGTCCCCTATCCAAATCCAGAAAGATAGACGTGCTGCCACGCGTAATCTCGGAGGAAAGCGCGTTCTGCAACTCATAGATGGCCTCCTCTATCTTTAGCTGGATGTCCTCCAGCAAATGCTCTAGAGTCTTGTAGTCGCTGGTGTTTTGAACCATAATTGGTTTGCCATCCAACAGCAAAAGGTCCTCGGGCGGCGCTGGCCTGATGTCGTGTGGCATGAGGGTCTCCGCCAACGCATCGTCCTCCATGAAATTGACCTCTTTCTTGTGAATCGGGATCGTCGTTTCAAACGGCCACGAATCTTCAAGGAGCTCGACGGGAAACTGCGGGTCTGACTTTTTGTCTGTGAAGGCGTGTTTTCCTGTTTGCAAGGGGATCCCGCCAAGACTGCGGTCAAACCCTATGACGTTGTAGTGGAAGACGCTTTCAAAGGCCAGCTCCACCCGCAGCATTTGCCGCTTCTGGTCGCGCCGGGCAAACTTGCACATATCAGTGAGTTTTTTGTGTCTGACGGCAATGAGGCTTTTGGTGTCTATCCCTAGTCGTTTCTTGTATTTGTGGTGGATCCCCTGGTCGTCATCTAGCTCCTTGAGCACGCGGTACACGCGTTCGATTTCTTCCCACGGCGTTTTGAGTATGTCGATTGTTTCGGGGAGGCTGTTGAGCGTGGCGATTCTGCGGAGCACCAGGCCCGAGCCGCTGCCGCCAAACTGGCGGCCAGAGTCCAAGAACTCCTGGAATTTGATGTCTTCTTTGCTCATGTACCCCACCTTGAAGGAACTCTCCTCGAGCTCGTCTGCGTGGGCGTCCACAAACTCCTCTATGAAGGCCTGGGTGCGCTTCTTCTGTGGAAGCGTTTTCACCGTCTTTGCTGCGGTTTTGTCCCGGTCTTTCTCGCCAACCTTCCCTTTCAGGAGGACGCTGCCTAGGCTCTTGAGGTGAACTTTGTTATTTTTCCCGGCACTCCTACTCAGAGAGAACGCCCTGGTCAAGAAGTAGGTTCTTGAAAACAGCCCTTTATGAAGCGTCGGCAGGATCATCGTTCTGAATTGAAGCGTGTACGCTGATCTCTATGCTGGCGCTCCAGCTGCCAGATCTCACCAGTATGGGGATGTACGGGTGTGAACACTGCGAGTTCGGGCCGCCCGCACGAAAACTGGAGAAGTTTGCGCGGGGAGCGTCCTTATATAGTGCCAGTCCGTTTTGCAGCCAAACACAGCCGCTTGTGGCCGTGCCCCTTACCTGACATGGAGGTGGTGCGTGAGAATACAAGTGCGTATCTTCAGCACTGAGTCGATCATTAACACTTTTGCACCTTGCGTGTATTTGGTATGGGACAGTGGTGACCTCCCGCCACGCTTAGCTAATATACAAGATTGGTAAAAGAGCACTGATCACCAGTAGTAGATCTAGTATGACAGCTCATCCTTCTTATACAACATGGTGAAAACCCCTTGCCCAGGACTTCCTGATGAATATCGTTTCCTGCTTTCCTCGTGGAATCGCCTAGTGAGCGATTGCAGGGCCAGCGGCCAGAGTCTCCTTTGGGACTACTGCAACTACTGGAGTCACTGCCGTTATTGTCACGCTCCAGGGTCCAGGTAGGAAGAACTTCCGTGACAGAACTCCGCCTATGACCTGCCTTTTCGTGGAAAAAGCTCGCTGGTGAGGTTGCTCCACCGCGACCGCTCCCGAACCACCTACGACGAACAAGCTGAAAGACCCAACCGTGAATTAACCATACTTAAACATAACCAAACCAAAGACGCAGCCCTGTATAACCTAGTGGGCATGCGTGCGGTGCCCCATCTGGCCGAGCATCCGTGCCAACTCCATCTCCTCCGCACGCGCCGCCATCTCAATGTGCGGGTGCACGTCGACGCTTGCGTGGTACTTCTTCTGCACCACCAACGGGCTGATGGACTCCACCGAGCTGCACGAGCTCTGCCTTGTGTGGTACAGCGCGGCGTCCGAATGCGCGGGGCTCGTGGGCGACAAGCGGCCCAACGACAACGACGAGGTGGCGGACGAGCTTCTGGAGATGGTGGTGCGCGGGATCTCGAGGCTGTTTGGCAGCTTGCGCGCGGCCGCAGCCTGCTGCTGGGCGTACAAGAACTTCCTCATCTTGGCAGTCTTGACCAAGTCCTCCTTGATAGGGGCCAAGAGCTTGCCCAAATGTGTCACCATGTCGTCGTTGGAGACCTTGACGTTCCAATTTAGGAGAAAGAGCAATTGGCGCTCCATCAAGTTCACGTCCTTCAAGCTGAAGAGCCCGTCGGTGTATTTCGCCCAGTGGACGTTTTTGGGCGAAGAGTCGTTGTGGAACTTCGACGCCAAAATTAAGCAGCTCAAGAAAACGCGGTGCCGGGTGCACGCCAAGCCCTGGGCGTTCTGGGGCAACTTCAGCTTCAACCTCTCCAACAACACCAAAGTGGCCATCAACGTGCCGGTGTAGACGTTTGTGTACTTCACCAATTTGTTGATGAACGACATCAACGATGGGAGGGGCTTGCCGCCGTTGGCGCTCTTACCGCTTTTGTCGTCCTGGCACTGGATCACCTGTAACGTGGCCACGACGAGCTTGTGGATCATTTCTTGCGAAACCGGGGTTTGAATAAATACATTGAGCGCCTTCATATCGAGCGAGGCGGTCATTTTGGATGTGAATGTGGATTTTCGGGGGTGAAGTGAAAGTATGTGTGGCCTGAAAGCAGATCCAGATCTGGCGTAAACAGGTAGGCGCGGTGAAAAAATGAATTGAGCGGGGGGAAACGCAAAGTATGAATGGATGCAGCCTGGAAGAATAGGAAAGGCAACAAAAGGAGCTCCTGGGGAATTGACCGATACTGAAACAAAATCCACGACGGAAACCGCTCAAGAAAACCTGGCCTATTAATATTCTCGAGCCGCGTCAATGCGCAGCCGGTAGCGTCCTGCCAGACTCGCGACGCAGGTCCATGCCACAATGGCGCTTCCGGATAGCCCCCCTTGAACGCGAGCGTGCGCTAGCGTCAGCGAGAATCTGCAGTATGCACGCCGCGTAAATACTCACACGATGCGTCCTATTTAGGCATAATGGGGCCAACCCAGCAAAACAGCAAAGGGCAGGGAAGGAAACTAGGACGAAGGTTTCAACACAACAATGGCACAAGTTGCGCGCGCGTGTCCGGGCAGGCTCCCACCGAGCGATCGAATCGGTGAAAATGTTTGTTTATTCTTGGCGTCATTGTGGCCAGAAGGACGTGATCTCCCCTGCCGTTTACTGTCCTTTCCTGCCATTCAGTTTTGAGCGTGCCCCATTTCTGTATCTTTCTCGCGGGTCGCAATGGAAGGCTTGGCCTGGCTTCCAGTTTCGCGGAATTGTTTATGACACATGTGATGGCTGGCACTTGTTCGTGAAAAGGAGCATGAGATTGGACTCTTGAATAACTGCACTGGGCACGGCCTTACACTGGTGAAACGGCTATATTTAACTATATCTGTTTTACTCGAGCCTGGGTGGCTTTGGGCCAGTCCGCTTGCTTTGCGACTTTTGCAGCCCCCTAAAAGTGCGAGTGGCTCATAGCAGAGCGTGAATTGGCAGGACCCAAAGGAGACAATCTACTTGTTGGTGTTCTCCGATCGGCCAGAACAAAAGGTTGCTCAACACTTGCAAATCGCTAGAACGATAGTCTCGCTTGGCGACCGTCGATGGGGGAGAAATTGCAAAAAAGCAGGAACTGCCCTTTGGTGGTGTCGGGCAATGACTGCAAATTGACGGGTGTCATCTGTCGCCTCGCGTTGGTGTGTTCGTGGCGCCCCGCCCGCTTTTCGCACTGGACCAATGAGTGTGAGAATTATGGCCACATTGGGAACCGCAAGAATGCCCCCATTTGCCTAAACAATAGCCTGGCGAAGGCCACGCAGTGTTGACATTCCAATTAAACCTAGTGCGGCCATTCTCGAACAATGGCGCCGCGATGCGCCCCCAAAATCGCTAAAATGCTACTAACCGTTGAGCCTGCAATTTCCCCATGGTCCCATACTTTGAGCGCGCGTCGCGTCGCTACTGGTCAATGTCGCGTTTTGGGCCTGCGACACGGCCTGGTGCGACCCCTGTACAAGGACGGGCTGGAATGTTTCGATCTTTTTGGTGTGAGTGGGCTATGTCTTCCAGTTTCTACCGCTGAAAACGACCACTCAACGAACCATCTACGATTTCAACTACGATAGTCGTACTTGTTTCGGCGTTGGTTTGTTCCAGCCTTCTGAATTGTTGGAGGGTTTGTTGATCTTCCAGTTTTCGCCATAGGCTACTTGTGTGCTTTCCGCCTCACTCCTTGTGCTTTGTCGTGGTACCAAATCCACCAAATTAGTGGCTGCGCGGAAATTGTTTATGTTTCGCACATCACGTTTCGTGTTTTTTTCTCGTGGGATGACCGCGTGAGGTCTAGGCCCAGCATGCGGCTGAGCCACGATATCCGGTGCCTGCGAATTCGTCAGTTTTTCTGAAGTTCATACGAACATTCTTGGCATTGGCGCTCAAAACCTAGGTCAGCAAAAGCGCAGTTTAGTCTAAGTGCTTGCTATCCATCTGCATCGGCGATCGAGGTGGCAATGTAGATGCCATTCTCACTCGAACAATTGATTGAAGTTACAATGAACACTGAAAGATCTACGCTCAGAGATTTCCTCGTTCTATCGAACAGACAATAACGAGCGCAATCAGAAAGGAGTCCGAGATCTCAGATGACTTTACAGGTTGGTTCTGTTGTTGACCAGATGCAGTGAGGAAACAAGAATTCAACACTTCTGGATACTTAAGAAGGGCCAGCATCGTCAAAACGAAAGCTGTAAGCCTTTCCAAATATCAAGCAATCTCGAAATTCGCATATTCCGCAGAGGGTGAAAACACGCCTAGCTTTACGTGGAAAGAGGAAGGATGTACAAAAAAAAAAGTGATCAGATAATCAAGGTGTGGAGTTAGAGGACTCAGTCTTTGCTCCTTTATTGACAGAAACCAATAAAGACAAGACTTCAGCCCACACTGTCACCTGGTTGGTTCTGGTTTTCACAATGGCTTTCTGGATATTAGTATTTTGTCAACAATTATGAGTTGGACATCTCAGGCAATGGGTTTACTGGATCGATCATTTATGAGTATTCTGACTGGTGCACAGCGTTTAGTCATCAAAGTGTCCGTTTGCAAATTACATACAATTTTGCTGGAGAAGAAAAGAAAGGAGCCGAGCGGAAAAAATTTCATACTTATGCGTGCGAAGCTGCGGGTAACTGTGAGTCACGTGATCTACTTGGTGCGCGATTCGAGAGAGGGCATGGGTGGGAATTGCAGCGACTGATTAGGCCGCGACTACCTTCATTACAATATGGAATTAAAGTGTCATATACTACGAGAGGGCCTTTTTTCGCTATTATATGTCCATGTGCATATTGGATGAAACCGGTGTGGGTCGGCCAGCCCCTCAAATTTCGTCTAGCCTCCCTGCCCTGATGCCGGTCTCAAATGCAACTTATGGTGTTTCCCCAAGCACAATGATATTGTCTACATAGGGAGATGTGAAAAATCGTCGAAGGGCCCCTTTCCCTCAGCATGGCCAAAAGCTTCATGCTGTGGCATTACGGCAAATAGTCTTTGGTACCAGTCGCCATCGCCGTCAACTCTTTCGCCGTCATTAGGAAGTCCACCGTTTGAGTTCTCGTCGCAATCGCCTCTCTGATTGTTTTTGATACTGTTGATCTGCTGCCACAAGCTATCGATTTCCTCAGAGTTGCCTAGATCAAGATCCGCAAAATCAAACGTCAGAGTAGAGCTGCTGGACATGTCAGAATAGTGGCCACGGGATGCTAGAGAGTCCTTGGAGCGTCTACCGTTTGACGCTTGACCTGGTGACAGATTGACTGACAGTCCTGGGGGCCTAACGTCAGTCGTTTTCTCTGACGCAAGTATGACATCACGTTCCTTCTTCACCGTTTGAGTGGAAGACCCATTCAGTCCTCCTTGAACTTCATTGAGACAAGATTTCTTGATTGAAGAGTATGCCTTTTCCGCGATGTTGAGCAAGTCCTCAATTCTATCCGGGGTCAATTCTAACATATCCATGCCTTTTTCCAAATGATACTCTCGGAATGACTTGGAGGTCGCAACTTCGATGAGAAACGTGTGTACTTTCGCCAACCTCCAGGCATAGAAGAATCTATGGCTTAGCCTGGTAAAGCACGAGTTGCTGAACTTGGTGAGGTTTTCCATCAATTTTGCCAACCTCGAAACACGATTGTACTGTGCTTGGTATTCAAGCAATGTGCGCATTTTGACAGTATGCTCAGGGTCACTTTCCATGACCGACATTTTGTAAAACAACAGGATAGCGAGCCGTAGATTCACTTGATTTGACTTGTGGATCAAGGACACAATTGGCGGGTTCAAAATCAAGCCGGGCACCACAGACTCCGGATCGAAAAGTGCAGGATTCTTGATCATATTCAGCGCCTCGACGAGAAATTCGCCGCACGAAATCGAAAAGAACTTCCGGAGGTAGAAGAATCCAAGGTCATGTTTATGTGCCCTTTCGTAGTTCAAGAACAAGTGGTAGAATATCGACAAGTTGAACGACTTGATGTTCAAGTAGGTCTTTGTGCGGAGCACCTTCACGTACAGGTGGCCCGGATCGTTCGTAGCAGGCAGCAACAATTGCGAAAGAGAGCCCAACTTTGCGCTGGTCTGTGTCTCGATTCGCGTCATCAGTTCAGTGAGCGCCCACACTTTCATGGGGTCTTTGATCGAGACGCAGCTCTTCAAAATGACCCGCATTTGCGTGTACAAGTCGCCAATGAGCCCTAGGGCGTTGCACACTTTCATTTCCACGCACTCGTCGGCCACATTCGCATTTCCGGGTGCGAAAACAGGCGGCTCCACGTCGTTGTAGGTCTCGTCGACCATCAACGGGAACCCGAAGTGGTACGACAGCTTCATGTCCATCAACTTGATGAAAAACCACAACTTTCTGCTGAGGTGGTCGCGCGACGGGTTGATCGAGTGGTTGTGTATGTTTCTCGGCTCCCGGTTCAAGCCCATACAGTATGCTGTCTGGATGCACATCACGTTGAACACGTCGGACTCGTACCCGTCCGCGCTATCTCCTTCCTCTGGGGCTATGCTACAGTATGCACGGAACAATATGGCACATTGGAGCGCGGTTAGATTAGTGCGCTGGTATAAGTTATAGCGGTCGAGGCAAAGCTGTACTATGGGCACCACATCGATGTTGATGGGGTTGGTGAGAATGTACCGCGTCTCCTCGAGCCCCGCCAGCGGTGCGCCCGAAATCACCTGCTCGTTTTCACACTTCAGGTTCGAAAACGCAGACAAGTAAGAAATCCGGAGCACGAGGAGCAAGATGCCCATGGTGGCCATGTCGTATCTTTTGGACATGTGGAGTTCATCGTATTTCTCGTCGCTGGCGCTGAAGGGCCCTAAAATTCGCTGGATCTCGCGCCGGAAATACGCCTCGTCCAAAAGAGGAAAGTATGGGTAGATCGCCTTGAAATAACGGTCAACCAAAATCAGCACCGCGCGCCGGGTCGGGAGCATGAGCCGGATCCGTTCGATGAGGTGCATGTTCAGATCGACCTCGCCCTCGAAAACGGTAAGTCCTAGCGAAAGCGTGCGTTTGTTTAACTCTGCTTTGAGTTCTGGGCTGATCACAGCATCTTTGCTCTGCGGAGGGTCCTCCTCCACGTCTTGCAACGACGGAACCTTCTGAAAATCCGCCTTTTCGTGGGGTTTCCGTGTATAGTCCCATAGACTTTTGAGTGCAGGGTCTTTTTGCACGTACGAGAACCACGAAAACGGCCCATGGTTCATGGTGCGGCCCTTAAGCCCCGTGTGGATCGGGTTGTACCCGGAGAACAAGTCGAAGAGGTCGCCCAACGCCAGCGTATCGTGCGGATTGACTCCTACCCAGGTCTCGTTAGACGTAATTTGGGGGAATACGTCGCCGCACGACCCTGGAGTTCCCGCCTCGCTCCTCACGCTGATAGGGGGAATGAACGGCATGGGACTATGATTAGGGTAATTGACGTTGGATGTTGCAGGAACCCCCTTTAGTGCTGTTTGTGGAGGGTTCCCCTTGCCCGAAAAAGCAGACGCATACGAAGGGATCAGCACCGTTTCCTGCCACGGCGGCATGCCCCTGGGAGGGCCCACTGGCGGGTCGTTTAGCCGCCCGTAGTGCCCTTGCCCGTTTGCGGTGCCCAACTGCGAGCTGTTATTCAGGTAATAGCTTCGCGGAGTATGACTCGTATAGCTGCCGGTGGGCAGCATGGTGCTGGAGGGGGTCGTCTGGAGATTCTGGAATCCAGCCGCAGGCACGCTCACGAGAGACGGCGGCTGTGGTGTATTTACAAAACTGCCGTTGCTTCCATATAAGGGCCCCATTTGTGGCATATAGCTGGCTGGCGCCAGGAGCGACGGCGCCGCCGGCGGGTAAATCAGGGCCGGCGGTGGCAAGGCCGTGGCCAGGTACCCGGCTATGCCCGGACTGGCGCCCGCTAGACTGCCGTTTGAAGGGGCCCTCTGAAACGATGCTTCTAGGTGGCGAAGCTTGCTTTTTAGGCGCTGCAACTCGTCCAGCATGTGCTCCGGATCCTCGTCCGGGGTTCGCTTAGCCGCCGGCCCCGCGTGCTGGGGCACAAAAGAAGAGTGCTTTTTGCCGTTGTTCTGGTCCATTTCCCGCTCTGTTTTGACGCTTTTTTCGAAGCGAAACACCCGGGCACTGTCGTCAGAAAACGCCCGAAATACAGACACGCCCCCTGCGGCCGCCGGTTTTTGTGCCACGACCTGGTCGCCAAAATAGCCACAACTTTCGGGCACGTTGTGCTTCACACACGACAGACAGGGGAGTTTGCGGTCACACTTGACCTTGCGGCGCTTGCACTGGGCACACAGGAGCGTGATGCGTGCACGTGACTTGGATTTGTCGTCTTGGCTCATTTTTCCATTTTTTGGTGCAGCGGCGGGGAGGTGAAAACTCGAAAGTACCGTATAGTAGCGGTGGAATGTATGCTCGCTGAGCTACACTGCTTCATGTAGGCAGTCTATCTTCTGTGTGCAGGTGCAGCGGGGGATCTGGTCCCCGTTTCCAGTTTAGGGTGTAAGCAGTAGTGTGTGCTTCAGATGGCGGACGTGTTGGAACAGTGCGATCTTGGCTTTTTCCTTGCAAAGGTGGGTTCTAGAACGCACTCGGTGTATCTGGGCGGATCAGCCAGATCAGTTGCTGCGGCGCTCGCTTATTGCTGACAAACGCGATGGCTTCACATGGCGTCATTGTTGGACATGGTGTTTGTTCTTTCCTTTGTTTTGTTCTTTCCTTTGTTTATTATTTTAGTTTTTGTTCTTTGTTGCATTCGCTTTTGTTTGCCGGTTAGTTTTCTTCTTGTATTGTTTTCATCCTCTGTTTCCTGGTCTTTGTTCGGGAGGTGCCCGAATTGTGTGGAAGGTGGTCCTGAGCCACCAGCGAGATGGTGAATTAGTTTGAGTTTCCGAGCAAATTTCCTCCATTTGCCGCCAAAGTCCTCTTTGTACGTTCCTAGGCTAGATCTGGATTTTGATCCAGATTTAGGGAAAACACAAGCCCAAGTCTTTCTTGCGGCGAGAGGCAGCTTCAATTCTGGCTCACCTGGCGACATCCAACTAGATATTGCGTACCATTTTTTTTTTGTAAGCTGGAAGGTTTCAGATTGCTCCGGTACTGAAAAAGACGGATAAGCTCTTTTCAACCAGATTATACACCTGAACCACTGGCGCCTACTCCGCTAACAATGGCCCAGAACCTAGACGATCCGGCAAGCTTTTCTGAAAGAATAAAGTTTTGGGCTGTTTTTATACGAATAATTGCTCATCTGATGAAAGCTCTCAACTGTGGGTAAATTTCCATTTTTCAAGGCTACCCGAATTTCAGTAAAGGTGGCCAGTTACCAACGTAGCATGCTTGATTTCGCGTATTCCTGAAATGTTAATTTGACCTTTAAAAATCCAGAAAACACTCAAAATCAATAACAGTCCAAATAGAAGGTGAAAAGTATCTAAGAGTCCGGAAAAAATGATTAACCGATATTTTCAGTGGATTTTGTGGAACACATGTCGCCAGAACTGCTTTCTCCAATTCACTCCTAAGCAGAATGCGAACAAGTGCCTTGAGAGAGGTCTGAGTAATCTCAACCTGATTATACGAGCACTTCTTAAAAACCAGATCCTCCATTAGGACATGACGAAACCACCATTGAGACTACAACAGGACCAAATGTATTTGTCTGCGCTTCCACAGACGGATTCATTGCTCATTGTTCATTGGTCATCAAACTATACTAAAAATATGATTATCCATCGAGAAGGCCGTAGGTGTCGAAAAGCTTGAGGAGCTCATCGTTGCCAATCATGTTCTGCTCATCGAATACCTCGTTCAGGTAATCCGCGTGCATGTGCTTTTCCGTTAAAAGCCCGTATGTGTTCACGGTATCTTCGTTGGCGTACATGGCTCTATTGGCGACGGTGACATCGAAGATGCCAGACGTCTGAGAGCTGAAATCATCTTCCAAAGTCGACGCGGCCTCCTCGTCTGTCCCTCTATCGGGGGACCCATTGGAATGAAGACTGGCTAGTGAAGGAGCGGATTCCATCCCTGTCATGCTCTCGTCTGCATTCCCATTTTCGTCTTTCACTCGCTCTTTTTTCTCGTGCTCTTTCTTTTTGCTTCGCTTGCCTCTCGACACGTTTTGATGCTCTTTCTGTCTCCTGATCAGCTCCAACTTCGCTAGTCTGAACTCCTCACAAAGTTTACACAAACTTTGGAGTTCGGAGTTGGAAAGAAACTGGATCAAATTGGTTCCGTCATTGAAGAATTGTTCCTTAGAATTCGTCACTCCCGCGAGTAATAGCTCTGGATTTTCCATGCACTGTTTGAGCACAAAAAATGCCATCACATAAAGTTTGTAAGAGTTGATATATGTTTTGCTCAACGTGCGGAAATGACCCACGAACAACTCTGCCTCTAACAATATGATGGTAAAAAGCCCATCCATGATCTCGCACCGCTCATCAAAGTTTTCCTCGTCGCTGGATTGAAGAGCTTTCCCGGTCATTTCCTTCACCGCAAGCGTCCTCTTGTAGTTGATCAAACGGATGAAAAACGAAGACACAAACGTGTGTGTCTTGATCATCGAGCGCTCGATACGCGAGGTCAAAAGGTAGTCATACGACTTCCCAAAAAGCTCTTGCATGTTGTCAAGGACGTACGACATGATGTACACTAGCTGAACCACGCTCCGGATAAAGATTTTGAAAAGCTCAATACCAGCCTGGGCCTCTGCGTTTGGGTCCTCGTCGAGCTTCTTCTCGTAGTGGATTACCACCAAATAGTAGAGACAGGAGAGGTTGGCCCTGGTGTTGATGAACAAGAGGAAGCGGTGAACCTTGAGATACGCCTCCTCGTTGCGTTCCCGACTCTCCGCACCTCTGCAATCCACATCTTCCGGCGCTGAACCACATACGTAGTCCTTGAAGAAGTCCTTGCCGAAAATTTCCAAGAAAATCCGCTCAAGTTTGCTCGTTTCGATGAGAAGATCGATCACCCTGAGCTCCGAAGTGAGATTGGTGACTTTGTTCACGATACGCCGGTAGCACGAACACACACTGTCCACAGCTAGCGAGTATTGGATCAGCTCATTGGATGCAGATTCGAAGCTCGGTTTTTCGGTGTCGCTAATCTCCAAATTCGGAAGCTTCAATGCCGTGCCACAGTAGATCGAATTTGTCGCGTCCATATTCACAATGTGGTTCCAGAGCGACCTCCATGTGTGCACGTACGACTCGTCCTTCAGAATGCTGTTGATGGTGTCGTACTTTAAGGGGTCCCTGTTGAGCCCTATGGACAACGCGTGGTTCACGATGGCGCCATGGAGAAGTTGCGAATCCGACCCACTCAACCCAAAACAGTCATTGGGAGCCACGGACCTGTAGAATAAAAGTAACGTCAAGCTCTGCACTAACTTGAAAGTGGACTTGATCTGCATCTTTTCCTCTGGGATACACAACGCCACGATGCTCATGTAGTGGTTGGCTTTGATTTTCGTGACGTCTTTGATGAGGGCCTGCTCGATTTTGGTGTATCTGCGATGGGTTTCGCTATTGGGGATCAACGTCATGTATCCAAGCCGTATGATGAGCAAGAGCTGGCCGGCCAAGTTGAGGTGGGAATCGTTTCTGATGGAGATCTTCTTGTAAAAGCCACTTTCAGGGTCACTCTTGCGGAACAACGGCGCGAGCTCCCGCATGAACGAAAGCTCATGTATGATGGGAACGAAAGGATGCACATACTGGAAGTAGTTGTTGATTGCTTCCGTGACCGCCGACTTGCAGGGCAAAATCAGGAGTACATTTTCTTCGACGAATGCGTAGTACATTTTCTTGGAGCAGTGGATCGTATTGAGCGACTGAAGCCCCGGAAGAATCGCCGGGTACTGCGCGTTGTAACCGTCGGTCAAGCCCGACTTTTCGTCTAGTTGGATCTTCGTCGTCACGAGCGTATCCTCGTTCAAAATATCCTCCTCGGATTCCTGTTCGTCGTTTGTATCGAGGTCGGACTCTGCAACCTCCACACCTCCCAGATTAGCGGACTTCTTCTGGTTGGTCGATACGTACTGCGAGAACTGCTCACTCCGGAAAAGGCCCACGGTGAAGTTGCGCACTAGTTTGAAGAACTGGTCGCGTTTCGTCAACCCCACGTATGAAAGCGGGCCCTGCTGCTGCCAGTGGGAGCCCTCCACCAAGAGCGTGTGCGAGGCGCAGGAGAATGCGTCGATGGTGTCGTCCACCGAAATTCTGAGCACGTTCAGCCCGATCGTGACAGACACAAAGTTGGCGTCGTCCACGCTTTGGGAATACACCTGCTTCGTGGGGGACAGCGTGGCAGAACCGGGTGGGAACGCGGCGCTGGAGTTCTGCGAGCCCCCAATGTTCTTCCCCGAGCCGGACCCTGCCATGGGCGTCAGCACGAGCGAGTTCCCGTCGCTGGGCAAGGACTTTGGCGCCACGAACCCGCTGTCTGCGGAAAAGGACGAGCTAGCAGGAGCCGGATAGCTGGCGCTGTCAGGAGCAGGGTATGGGGCACGTTCAGGGGCGGGATAGGCAGAGCTATCAAGAGCAGGGTACGCGGAGCTGTCTGGGGCCGAAAACCCCGGTGTCTCCGGTACAGGCTCGCTCGTGACCGACGGCACGGACCGCGCACGGTCCGCCCCCGGGAAAGGCCCATGCGGCTTCTTTACCGGCACCGAGTGCGCGCTGTTGTCGCTCGAGATCAGGTACTGGTGGAGCCCCAGCGAGTGCGAGTTCAGCCGCCCCAGCGAGCCGTTGGGCAGGTCGCCGAAGTCCACGGGCGACGCCATCACGGAGTACTCGCGCGGGCGGTACGGGTGGAACGCGTAGCCCAGGCGTTCGGGGTCTCTTTCCCGCACGTCCCGCACTTCCCGCTGGTCAGCACCGTGCGGCAGCACGAGCAGGGCGTCGGCGGGGTGCGACGTGGAGTAGCCCAGCAGCGACGGCGACATTTGGGGCGCGGCCAGCGGCGCCAGCGGCAGGCGGAACTGCTCGAAATACGACTGCGGCGCCTGTGCCCACGGCACACTCGGCAGCAACACGGGCATCATCTGGAAGTAGGGGTTGGCGGCCGGTGGCAACGGGAGCACGCCGTTTTCAGGGGCGCCGGCGGGACGGTGCCCGTTGAGGAGCGGCGGGCGCGCCATGGGCACGTAGCTGGGCCCCGAGAGCGGCGCGTAGTACTGGTTGGGCGGCTGGTGCTCGTCGTCGTAGCAGCAGAGGTGGGCAATCAGCTTCTTTTTGCACGAGCCGCACACGGGGCGCAGGCGGTCACACTTGGACTTGCGTTTGCGGCACACCAGGCACGAGATGGTGGTGCGCTGCCGCTTGATCTGCGACATGGAAATGTGGGTCAAGTGTGGGGATGTTGTGGCGGGTAGCGGTCCGGCGTTGTGGTAGTGGGTTTGTGGTTGTGGCAGGGGATGTGGCAGGTGTTTGTGTTTCTGCGTTCTTCCTTGCTAGTATTTGCGTTTATTTTGTGCCCCTATCTTGGAGTGGTTCAGCCTTCTATAGTAGTACAAGCCCTCGCTGGGTGAGGGTCTTATCTGAAAAACGAGGTACCCGCAAGCGGCAGTACTGAAAACTTGGAGAGATGCGGGGAGCAGGTACGCGAGAGCGGGTGGCCAGATCTGGGAAAAGTCGTGCAGACGGAGGAAAGAGGCGAAGCGAAAAAAAAGACACACCACCAGGTGGGAGCGCAGAGCCGGAGTATAAATCTGCGCTCAGCGGTGACATGTTTTGCCGGGCAATTACATCACTGGCGACATATTCAAGAAGTACGAAGAAGCCAACAGTTCCCCTTTTGGCGGCGGGCACGGCATACAGCACACGCGGCGAATGTGTGCAGGCGCGTACTGCACACACGATCGTCTTTGCTCGACTCCGAAAAGAGGGTGAGGCCAAACCGCTGTGGGGACGGAGGTTAGGAGGGCGATTACAGTATTGAACAGTGTTTTCGTAGATATTAGAAAGCGTTTGGTGCTGTTTCATCACCCTTTTCGATTTGTGATCGCCAGCACTCCAACTGTCTAGTTGTCTTCTCGCACTACTTCGTCACTTTTCAATGGCCGCCTCTATGTCTCAATGGCCACAGTCCTCCCAAATTAGCTATTTGCTCGCCTGCGTACCCATGGCGCTACCCGCCAAGCGTCTTGTGCAAGCCAATAGGCGAGGGGCCGGAGAAAGCAAAACACAACTCCCGCGAACGCCGTGTTTGGCGTAATTAAACTTTGCTAGAGTCGTAAAGTATCCGTGGGCACGGCTCGGGGTGCTCGATGAGATTTTCGTTCTGCCCCAGTCCTTTCAGAGCGCCAGAAGCCGCTGCTTGTCCATTGTTTCACGTAACAGCCGTAACAGCCGTCACAGAACAAGATTGGGTTGGGCTCCAGCCGTTGTTTAGGTGCTGCTCGCTGCACGCGGGTCCAATCCGGCAAACCGGTGAGGTAAACAAATCAGTAGCTTAAACGACGAGCTTATCGTGTAGGCTGCCAGTATACTGGTGCTCGAGCGGAAATCGCCGGAAATGGCCGACCGCGTACGGTTTTTCGGCTCTTCCGAGGACCCGTCAAGTGCCAGCATTGGCAGTGCATTAACGGTACGATCAAGTCATTCACAGTGCGTTCATGTTTATACTTCGTAGCCTTTAGAGGGCTAGTTCGGCCGAACGTCGCCCAAAGTCCGACCCACCGATCTGCAAGCAAGATCAGGCGTCATGCAAGGTGAAACATGATGCGGGGCCGCACAGTATGCATGCAAATACGGCGGGGACCATGGACGCACCGATCTGCCTGGTGCACGTTGTCACCAGTCTGAAAGTAGAGGTGACTATTGGCTTAGAAAGCACTATTTTTGAGCCCGGCTTGGATTGATTTTTTCGGTGAAAAGCAATCTGATCGGCTTCGGGCGCGGCTCCTTTTTTACGACGCGCCTTTGACGACTTCCAAATACGAGAAGCGAGGGAGCGACCCGGTGCGCAGCCGTGAACGCCCGTTTTCAGCCACTTATCGTAGAAGCCTAAATTAGCGCCAGGACATGAAAAACGTCCGACTTTTCGCAGGTTTGCCCGGGCCCGGGCTCGGTTTGTTCCGAAGCGGCCCTCGGGGCGCCACTTCCACGTAGTTTCTGAGGTGTGGAATGTTTGTTTTCGCCCAATTGCTGAGCAGTGGGCTTGGAAAACGTTCATGATTGAAATGCCAAGCGAAGACGGTTTACGAGTGGGCCAAGAGTCTCGTAAAATGCAGGTTCTTCCCGATTATTAGCTTCGCCACAATACGAACTCATGCGCCAAGGCGGTGCGTCTAAAGTACGGGTACGGAGAATCGCAGGGTTTTCCGTGAGTTCCGTGATTCTGAGGGTCGTCACCAAAAAGAGATAAAAGGGGACGAAGCAAAGGAGAGGAGGTGAATCGAAGGAGAGGAAAAGCAAAGGAGCGGAAATAATAGAAAAGGAGAGAATGGGCAGAGGGGATGGGTGATAGACGTGGACCGGCCAATACGAACAGGCCGATTGGAGACGGCATTTGAGAACTGAGGATTTGCAAGAGGTGCAGAATCCAGGATGGCTCGGGAGTAGGTTGGTGCATTCATCGGTGCAACTGGACCATTTGGAGCCAGCTGCTATGTATTCGAAGGCAAGAAACACAAGTGAAGAAGGGCAGAATTGGAAGAGCCCACAAACTATCGTGTGAGTTCGCTGAGTTACGGACGCTTTTATGGTAGAGTCAGAAAGTGTCTCGGACTTTCAGCCACATAGATCAAAGGCATTTATATGTTTTTTGAAAGAAGCGAAGCAGTGAAATTGTTCGTATACTGGACTGGTCCACGTAGAACCCAGACCACACAGTCAGGTTGGTGTCCAGTTGTTGAAGTGTCAATAGGGGCAAGTTGAGGGTACCGTTGGCAAGTACAGTTCGGGACGGCAGGTTTGGAACATCGGGATTGTCAGCCGTAGATGCTAGTAAACCGGCCCTCTGTTCCCAAAGTATATGGAGTGACAGATTCACAGAGAAAAGCGCAGGGAAACGAACTGGACCATGACTCGTGGAGTGTGTCTTGCTCTGTATCCAGCTCTCATTCACCTTCCTATTCAGCTGGAGGTGTCAAATTCGTTAGCGATAAAGCCTTCTCTTCCATCGTTTCTGGATATCATTAAGGCTGGTCTGGGGTAGTACTAAACTGGCACCTGGAAAGAATATTCTTTTTCCACGGAAGACTGGACATAAAAACAAAAAGCAGACCGGCCTAAACCATACTGAGGTCATCCTCCAGTAAGAAATGACACGAGCCCGGCTCGTCATCCGCGACCCAAATATACCACAAGAATGTGGTGCTTGTGCTTTATAATTGATAGAAACCGCTCGTTGGGAGAAGTTTTTAGTCAGATGATCGTTTTGGTATTACCTTGACAAGTTCTGAAGTACTGGGGCAAGTCCCAGATACGCTCAAAGTTGCGCATGTACGGACGGCAAAGTACCAGGACGAAAGTGGCAGAAGTAAACAGAATATGCTGGGCAATGCAAGGATATTCTTTACAAGAAAGCTCGTCTTTGGTCAAGTAGAAAGGGGATTGACATTATTGAGTTATTGTAGTATTGGTACTGTGCCTCGCAAAAGTGGACGACTTCTCCGAAAGCATCAAGCCCTTGAAACACAGCCGGTGAACCACATAAGGATTCCAGTGGAAAGTTCGTGGTAAGGATTAGTCTAATGAATAGGTCTAGCTTTTACTCTCGAGTTGATATCTAAAAGAGGAAACCATGTCTCAGAATAGGTGGTTTTTTTTTGGTCTAGAGACAAAGAGAAGGCGGAAATCCCAAGGTATCTATGGATTACAATAACTCAGAACGAGCGGAATCTTAGGGTTGGATGCTCTGCTTGTTGTTTGGATATTATGTTGTAGAGTTGTACATTTGGCGACCGTTCCTATGGGAGTAAAATTGTGAAGGTGGAGAAATCCAAAACGGCACCTGAAACTGGTTCTTAGATGGTTTCAAAACTGTGCTTTCGGGACCCGAGTATGATGTTGTTTGAAGGGCTTTAGTGAACGTAAAAGATACCAACTACATTTGCTGATAATACGTGGTTTTCAAAGGAGCAAGGAAGCTCTCACGAAGGAACAGAACCCGAAAGAAAGTAAAGAAATGCAAAAGCCAGAGAACAAAACAATAGGGGAATTGACTGGTCAAAAGGCCCACAGAAAAGTCAAGAGGACAATAAAAACAGGGCATGATAAGTGCACTTTGATAGGAAAACCAAGGTAACGCCATAGTCCTTGATTCGAGAGTCCCGTCTTGATGTGTTCTGATCGAAGGACGCTGAGATCTGGCCATTTCTAGAGCTCCAAGACAAAGGCTGGGAGTAATCCTTAGGACTGCTGAAAGAGAATCTATGTAGACATCTTTCGTCCACCGAATCAAAAAAAAACAAGCCCAGTTGAAAAGGAAACGGCAGGGAGCAAATTGCGATGGGCATATCGGAGTAAAAACTATGGGCAATGAGCCTGGCCGAAGTTGCCTAATATGGACAAGATCTGATGAAGGAATAGCAGAGAGTCAAAAAGAGCAATCTTCAAGATTTCTCCATCGACACAGAAAAACTAGGGAAAGACTGATCGCCAAAAATGGGTAGGCAAAATCCCAAACCCTAGACGGACGCACACGCAGCCCGGCAATATGGCCAACAACGCACGAATCAGTGGTTTTGCCAGGTCATAAGAAAAAAGCGGGGGAAAACCGGGAAGTTTCATCCGCCTAAACCTCTCGGATATTTCTTGTTACTACAAGCCAGACGGCCGGCTTTTACCACGGAGAACACCGCGAATGTGCTTCCTAAGAGTGAAGTTTAAGAGAGAGAGTACAGTTAGCTTGTGTGGAATCCACGATTGCCAGGCCAGCGTCGTTTTCAAGAGTGGGTGACGTCAGTGGCGATGCCGGTGGAAAGACAGGAAAAAGTGAGTAATGTAGAGGACATCGTTGAGAACCCATTTTTGAGAGAAATCAATTCGGAGCAGTCAAGCTGGTTACGAGCAAAGAGCACGCCGTGCTTGGGGACGTCACGTGACCGGACCAACACTTCCATAGGCTAGTTTATTGTCCTTTTGATGGATGGCGATCCGATATCGATCAAATCGGTTTGTTTCAGTAGTGCCGCACGTTGCTGCAAGGTTTCTCATCTCGGAGCAGACTGGCAGAAGCCGGATGTAGGGGAGATGTGGGGATTGCTTACGAGCAAGCGGTTAAGTGTTTCTCCGGTAGCGTTCTCCAGCTCCCGAAAACGAAAACCCAGGGGAAACCCGTGCACCTAGCTGATTAACGAACCATTGTCGAGTAGAGGTGGGGCTAGTGTCGCCTTGGGATTTTGCGTGGGTCTGGAAGAGATCATTTTGCAGCTTTTCGGTGTACTTTGGTGGCGTTTCGTGGCTAATAACACCCCACCAACCCGCCAGAACGTCTGACTCTTTGCCAGGCCCTGCCTTTTATGCTCTGAGCTTTTATGCTCTGAGCTTTTATGCTCTGAGGTAGTCTATGACCCACTACAATGACCCAAAATGGCACCCGCTGTTTTTCCAAGTTTCTTCCCTTCAGTAGCACGTATGTAGCGCAGCACCATCTTAATGAGAAACCAAGGTGCAGTATAGAGAATCAGATCTACGGTAAATAAGCGTTAATCTTCCTTTTGACAAAGCTTAAGTAAAGAGGAGAGAGTTAACTGCTTTCTATAAATCGAGCCCTTTTCTCAAAATGCTCTGAAATATTCTGCCTCTGCCTCGTCTTATTAGACCGTCCCGCACTAAGGCTACGCATCTTTATCTAGCGAGAGACAGAGGCTTCCAAACTCGAACCGAGTTGCACGGATTCTACACAATCGTCAATTCCAAATCTTAACCTTTTTTCACTCTGCAATTCCTTCTTTTGCCTTTCTACACTCTTTTCCGTGTTCTACTATTCCGTATCCAACTGCCATTTTTTCGCGTTCTGTCGCGTCTCCCAGAGTATGCACCACCTCAACACGTCTAACTCGATCGCCTATTTAGCACCACTTTAGTCCACCAGAGAATACCAAAAACACCAGAAAACACAAATTCTTATAACATGTCCCAGTACGACAGCTACGAACATGCTGAGAGCTACGCGGACGACGAGGACCTCGCCGACTTCATCGTGGACGACGGCCCCCACGAAACACCCACCCGCCCAGATAGGCATTCAGAAGCACATACGGACACGCCAGAGACACAAGAAACGCCGCTTTTCGAGCCCGTCACCGCTACAAACAGACTCTCTGCATTCAACAGCATGCACCAAGCAAAAATCCCCGAGACGGCCCGTCTTCTACGCGCACATATCTCGATTCTATGTTCCGCACTAGGGGGGCCCGATCACGCGTCGGAAAAAAACGTGTACAAACTCGGGCACGATGCCTTGGCGTGTCTTAAGGATATCAAGCGCTGGCTCCGCGCCGTGGACGAAAAAAACGGCACCTACGACGTGGCGTTGGCGTGTGCAGAGTGTGATTTGGTGAAGAACGACTTGACGGTGATTCTCTGCCAGTTTGACAAGCCAGAAAACGGCACCAGGACCAGGACCACGGACAAGGTCATGCTCGCATGCTTGGAGCTCTTGGTGTTGCTCACATGGCCCACAGATGTCGACAGAAACACGTTAATTAAAGATTATACTGCCAAAACCAGTAACCGCCGCGCGCAGTTGGCGTACAAACACCACATTTTGGCGTACAGAAACGGGCGCACGCTCAAGGCGGTGTTGCGGCTCGGGCTCGGCGCGTTGCAACGTTCTCAGGACGAGCGGGAACCCAGGGACACAAACATTCTCAGGCTCATTCTCTTTTTCATCCGAAACGTGCTCTACATCGAGCCCTTACCTGCCACAAAAGGGCCCAAGGCTGTGAGCAACGCCTCTGCGCTCCCCGCGGGCGTGGGCGCCGAGGAAATCGCGCTTCCCGCAGTGGTGCAGGCGTTCGAGCGCAACAACGTGCTACTTTTTCTCACCTCTGTGGCGCACGCGGTGCTGGGCGACCTTGCCGAGGAGAGCTTCGGGCTCTTGGTCATGGAGTGCGTGTCATTGCTCACGCGGGGCGTGCGGCCCGAGGAAGTGGCTGCAAGAACGCCGGAGGTAGCGACAAACGCGACCACCAACGTGGCGCCCGCGGCGTCTGTGGCGGGCATGGACCTTCAGGACCTCTTAGGCGAGGAAAAACGGCGCCAGAGCCACGCAAACAGCGCAATCGCAACGCGCCACGGCCGCTTCGGTACACTCCTCTCGATCCGAAACGCGTCCAACGCATCCTACTTCGCCGTGTCGGGCCAGAACGCGCTCGCCAGCACGTACGACTCGTTGCAGAAGATGGACCGCACGAAGAAGTGGCACAAGCCGTCGACGTTCAAGTACGACGCCAACGCGTACGCGAAGAAGCCGTCGGTGTACTTGGGGATGAAGGCTGCGGAGATTCTTAGGAAGTTCATCAGCCAGTTGCTCGTCAGCGGCTCGTTCAACAACTTGTTGGTGTTTGTGGGACGCCATTTGACCAACCTTGCCACCGACAGGGACCTTGGTCGCCGCGGTATTCTCGACGCCATCGACCCAACCGAACTCTCGTCGTACTTCTTGACGATCGCGTGGTTTTTTCGCTACAAAAGAGAGCGCTCGCAGGGGTTTGTCGACCAGCACCGGGTGCCCACTGAGGACGAGGATGGCTTGGACTACGGCTCCGTGGGCGCGGCGCTCAGCGAGGTCAACTTCATTCTTTTGATCTCGTACTTCAGATCTTCGTTTGAAGCGAAGGACTACGACTCCTTGCATGTGGCCATGGTCTGCTTACGAGAAATGCTCTTGATCTCCAACTCGATTTTCAGCAAAAAGCGCACGCAAGAGGAAATCGATCTTGCTACGGAGGACGACATCAACGAAGACAGAGAGCTTGCGGAGGGTATCATTCGAAAATTATTCTCCCAGAAACAGTTCTTGGACATGTGTGTGAACATCCCGAAAACCGCGTCCAAACACTCGCCCGAGTACCTTGGTGAGGTGGTATCGGTCGTGCACATTCTCCTCAAGAGTTTCGAGTCCTTGGCCAACGAAGATGTCCATTTGTTCATCAAAACACGGAGGAAAATGCGGAAAATGGAGAGGAGAGAGGGCCTCAATCAAGAAATGGATCGCGAGCACTGGCATCTCATTGACAGAGGTTCCGATGAAGAGGACAATGAGGAGGAAATTCGGTACATCACCCAGGAGCGGAAGTTGGATCTCCGCAACACCGAGGTCAAGTTCTTCCACCCAGAAACAGTGTCCACCCATATCGACTACTTGTCGAAATACGAAGACCTCTCATCAGAGGAGATCAAGCGAGCGCTATCGTTCTTCCACCGTCTTTTCGTGGTCCGTAAGGATTTCTCTTCGCTCTACAGAATGGACTTCATGCTTCTACTATACAAGCTCCAGGCATACCTTCCCAGGTCTTCTAGCAACCGCCGCCACGTGGACGACTTTATTGTTTATTTTATGAAGAAATTCAAGCTGGCGTTGGACAGATTCCCCATGGCGCTCGAAGTTCTCTTCCCACGATTGGAGAATCTCGAAATGAAGGGTTTCTTGAGTACTGGAGATTTGCATGTCTTCGAGAGCAAGAAAAAGACCTCGGCGCCTGCTGGGAAAAACAGCTATTTCGAGGAAGATGCTGTACAGCCCCGAGCAGCGCCACTTATCCAGTTCCACGACGACAGCAAAACGCTTGACGAGAAAATCGGTGTTTTGGTGTACCACTTATCAAAGAAGAAGAACACCTCGCACTTTTTAAAGCTTTTTTCTTCGGAACTACTTAGGCTTTCGGAAAAAAACGTCTTGGATGAAACGGTGACACTCCGCCTCAATCTAGCCAACAGGAGGCTTTTGATCTCGGACATGCACCTCCGGTTACTTCTCGAATCCATCGGCTTCGGGTTGCCATATCTACAGAATGACGAGACAACGTTGCATGCCTCTGTATCCCCCGAAGCTTTGAATGAAGCGCGAGAATCGTTGAATAAATGGATAGAGTTGCACGCAGCTGGTGTTGGTGATATCGAACCATTCTTGGACCAAACGCACCGTTTGATAATCTCTCAGGAGCAGCTTGATTTCGGAGTTGAATCGCTTGCCTCTCTCCGCGCCGGTAAACCGTTTGACGAAGAGAAGGCGGCAGAGCTTGAGCTCGACGAAAAGCTTATTCACATGGTCATTGGTTTGGCAAAGAGAAAGGAATACGACGACAAGGTAGGATCCCAATATTACGCTCAAGACGAAGAGTCGTCGTCGGATTCGACTTCCGAAGATGAAGCGCGAACCGAGAAACCGAAGAGAAAACGCAGAAAGTTGCCAGAAAGTGACGATGAAAATTCTCTTCCTGAGGACACTCCTAGAGCCAGGCGAGCAAGACAAACAAGGGAAGTGCCCCGAGAAGTGTTTTCTGACGATGAAGAGGCGAGGTCTGCAGAACTGAAGTCCGCAGAAATGGTGCAGGACTCTGACGATGAGTCCGACGACGAGAAAAACAATGCCTTCTTTGAGAAGGAAGAGAAGCTCAGGCAGTTAATTTCTCAGACTGGCGGTATTGCCAGTAGGGAGCAGCTCAATTTGTTCAAGGAATCGTGGAACGCCATTCTTCAGTCCGGAAAAGATAGCCAGGTCAGCGAGGCGGTGCGTATTGCCTCCGGTTTGTTCGTCCTGGAAGACGAGGATATCACTGTTGCGCCGGACCCAGAAATGCCTGTTACCACAAAGGATGGCCTGGGCATGGAAAGTCTACCAGAGGTCGAAGAAAGCAGTTCTGTTTCCCGCAAACGAAGAATGGTTATCGATGATGATGATGACGATGAATAATCTAGCAAGTCTATAAGCTCAATCGTTGACACAGTGCGAGTCGCTGCCACCACTGTTTAAGTTATCCCTGATCGTCATGTACGAACTTATGATCATAACGGCAAATCCGAAAAGCGTACATGAGATGCAAGGAAGCGCCTTCTTTAAAAGGAAGCTCAACTTCTCGTCCCGAGTGGCCGTTTTCCTGTCGAAGTTGTCCCAAGAGAGTTTGAGGAAGCAAAGTGGTGGAATGATGTATGCCATTAAGGAGGCAGAGGTGGCGCCTATAAGCTCGAGAATCATGCCCAAATTACACGTGAATAGCGAAACAGACATCGACGAGAACACCAACACCGTCGTGATGATAAAATGCTGCTTGCTCGAGAGCTCCAAATGCGCGGTACTCCCGGAGTTATTACCTGAACTGTCGCCTGTACCCGCTGCTCCAGAGAGCACGATGTCCTTCAATACGTCGCGTACAACAAATATCTCGAGGGGAAATGTCGTGAGCATATTGAGTCCAAAGCAGAAGCGTGCCACGTTGATCCACGCGTCGTCACTGCGGAAATTGTTCAAGATATTTCCCTTGATGTTGTGGCCAAAGTTCAAGAACCCGGGCACACCCATAAGGAGGCAGAAGCACATCGAAATGCCGCAGGCCCAGTGGGTCAAGCGGGCGAATTTTTTGGTGGTGGCGTTTTTCATCGATTGGTAGATGAAGATGGTGTTGTGGTGGCAGACGAGCGCAAACGAAATGACAGAAATACCCTGAAAGAGGTTCTTATTGATGAGCTTTTCCAGCAGCGTCAACGGCGCCTTCAAAGACGCGTCCGCGGACGGGCCACGCACCACGGTGATCACCACAATTATCGCCATTCCGACGAGGGCAAAGCCAGATGCCTTGGCCAATTTGGAGATGTCCCTGTTGAGGGAAAGAGGGTACGAAATGCACGACGTGAAAACCACGATGATCACGTTTCGCTCGAAGAGCCAGCCGATCACGGACGTCTCGGGACTGG
The DNA here is from genome assembly GCA_030583255.1 of Metschnikowia kunwiensis. Taxonomy (NCBI): domain Eukaryota; kingdom Fungi; phylum Ascomycota; class Pichiomycetes; order Serinales; family Metschnikowiaceae; genus Metschnikowia; species Metschnikowia kunwiensis. Next base: position 25,757 of record JAJMHQ010000025.1, read on the forward strand.
TCAACAGTCGCGGGAGCATCAGCTTGAGAACATGCGGAATAGTGTCGCCTATGATTATACAGAAGGCCATGCACCCGCCATACGCAAACGAGCTGATGGTGGCTAATAGCAAAAAGCGGCCCGCACGGCCGTAACACACGTTTACCGTGTCCTGGTACGAGCGCGTGTGAGAAAGCTGGGAGTTGATGACGATTAGCCGGAGTGTCCAGTCTATGAGAATGGTGAGGCCGATCATCACAAGCACTCCGCCTAGTAGGCCGGAGTTTTTCATGGCAAGAGGCTGTCCGATGATGCCAGCGCCCAAGATGGAATTGGCCATGTTCATGAAAGCCATGCGCATACTGGAGGTGCCCGTTGGCTCCTCGTAATCTTGTTCTAAATCGACATCCAAATCTTCAAACTCGTCTAAGGTCGGCGACCGAGTGCCGTTTTGGGAACTGTCTCCGGAGGGATCGGAGGTGTTTTCTGCGCTAGACTGTAGTTTTGCGCCGCTTTCATCAGCCGGGCCCGCCAGGGGTAACTTATGGTACGCAGGTGCCAGCATTAGTGTGTATTGAATAATTCAAGATCCATGCCAGATCTGCCATGCTCTGGTGTACGGGTGTTTGACGGAGGTATTTATAGGAAAGCGTGGGCATATACTACATGTATGTTTAGGCTACGGTCGTGTGGCCGTTTTGCAAGGGCATGCGTTATTGCAAGGTTTGACTGTGGAAAGTGAAATGCTGAATTTTGGGTGCCAACTTCTGATCTGGCTTCATTGTGGTGATCACGTAAAGTATCAATAATTTGGTATGAAAGGCTATTTCCTGAAAAGAAATAGTGATTGTAGTCACGTGACAAGAAGCATACTAAGCTGGAGGTTTGTAGCAACTAAAAACATTCGAAACCTCAGATGGTTAATCGAGACTAAACCACTGAAATTGGTCTCATTTGCGCTAGTTCAATACGTCTCAGGTGATGCACTAGTCTGTCACCATATTCGATACACATGGGCAAATGAGCGGACCCATGTTTCTAATAGAAGGTAGCTATAGAAGGTTCTATAAATTAGACGTTGGAGCACCGAAGGGAAACTCATACGGAATCCCCAGACGAATAGGAGGAAATCATTAAGGGCAGTAGTAGAGGCACTGACCGTACGCATAATATGAAGGCAGAGCTATTTCAGCAACTTGATATCTCCACAGAAAAGACCACACATCGGATTGGGCTTGAAAATCATCCATCATCCTTTTTTTCCTCCTCCTCACATACAATTCTTACGTCCATTTAAATGTGGCTCTACCTTCTATGGTGCTGCAGAACTGCATACAACCCCAGCGATGCTCATCCATAATCTACGCATCTCCAACAAATCTACTCTTATATAGTGCAACATGGCCCAGGAAAAACGCAAGCCCTTCAAAGGCAAAAAGCTCCATAAGGATCTCCGCGACTACAAGAACCAGGAAATCAAGCGGTCGTTGGTGCACCGGGCGCGGTTGCGGAAGAACTACTTCAAGCTTTTGGAGAAGGAGGGACTCCCAGCGGGACCAGAACACGCCACAGACGAGCTGGAGGCGAGAAAACACAATGACGAAAATCTAGCCGAAAAATCGGCCTCAGGGCCTGAATCTGACGAAAACTCGGACGATTCCGAGGCGTCTGAGAGCGAAAAAGCAGAAAAACCTGTTTCCGCCAGAAAAAGACACGGGGCCCCGCTACCCCCACAAAAAGATGTTCCTAAGACAATGGAAGCGCCGCCAAAAAGAAAGCAGTTGAATTTCGCCGAAAGAGCCAAGTTGGCGCGTGAAAGAAAGGAGCAGAAACGCGAGGAGGAGCTCCGAAAAGTACAAGAAAGAAGACAGAAAATCGAGCAGAGCCAGAAGGAACGAGAGAAAAAGAAACTCAGCCTCTCGCAGCGCACGAGGAGGGGACAGCCGGTGATGGGGCCGAAAATCAGGGATTTGTTGGATAAAATTAGACACAACAGTTGATGCGGTCACGTGATCGAGCATTAGAAAGGGAAGGGAACAGCCTGAGTGTTTGGTGGATATTCTGAAATGGCAAGATGGCTGGAAAAAAAAGGGATACTTCTGTAACCATTGCAAGATGATGGAAATCTAGCTGGAGTAGAAGCCACCCACTTGAGGGTGAATAAACACGGATTCACTGTTTGATATATACATAGATGGCAATAATGAATAAATATTTGTGCGGAGGGCGAGGAGCAGTCTTGTAGGGCCAAATAGAGAGAGAGTAGCAGTAATGTGAATCTGGCTGTGTGAGACACAGTATGATGGCCATTAATTGGTGCTTTGCGCACTGACCAACTTAGCCACTTTCTTCTATCACCCTCCAGCATCGCTGAGACTTGTCATGCACAGCTCCGGTACAGCATGCCTTGTCTCGCGTTCGTAGAGTGTAACGCGTCGCAAACGTCTTCTGCCCGCTTCTGACCCTCGCATATACCTCACTACCTCAACTCATTTCCCTTGACATCGTTAATGCCCTAAAATGTCTCGACTGTCCCGAGTAATCTTGCAAAACCAAGATAAGACCCGGATGCTTCACCGGCAATGGCTTACGCACGACTTTCCCTACGCGCGAGCACCCGCAAGGTTCCTGAAGAACATCACCACGTCAAACAAATAAAGCGACCCGAGCCGCTTTTGGTACGCGAGCCACGACACCAAGCCAGAGGTTACGCGGCGCCATGAGTACGAGCCGTATCGCTGGCGGTTTTCCTCCACCGCCTCCTCGTACACTACCTTGGCACAGTAGTTGGCCAAAATAAGAAACGTGCGCTCCGGCCCGAGCGGGTTCTCGAGCGTCTCGTCAAGGTTGCGCGTGAGGTCGTTTGTCTTCAAAATCAACAACACCATGCGCGGCATGCTGGCCAAGATTGTCATCAAGTCCTCGAGCACACCCTCCTGCGAGTGGAGCTGGTTCTGCATGTTCTGCACCTCGTTGGCGTCACGTGCCTTGGTGATGTCGTAGTTGAGGGCATTCTCTGGGTCGCGCCCGGTGATGGCGGAGGCGAAGATGCGGAATTTTTGGTCTCCCTTGACACCGCTGAACTTTTCAGCATAGTGCTTCATTTGGGGTACGTCGCCGTCCAAAATAGCCAACCAGAAGTGCGCATAGTCGCGCTTCATCTGCAACGGGATGTACCGGTAGAGCCCGTGGTCGTAGAGCACGATCTCGAAATTGTGCCCTGTTTTGGACTCCAGCTTTGAAACTGCGCGGATGGCCAAATTGCCCAAGTGGGGATCGCAGTGGAGGCCAAAGCCGGGGGCGAATATCATGTTGTTGAAGATGTGCGAAAGGCACAGTGACACCTCGCTCGCACTGATGTGGTGGCGCCGCATGTACAGCAAATCGTCAAGACGGGCGCCAGCGACGTACTCCATGATAAGCACGCGTTTTTCGGCGGAAACTACACCGGGCACCCGGAGGGCGGTCACGTGCCCGAGCCCCCTGAACTGCGCCGTCGTGGCCACCGCGTTCTCCGCCTCGTTGGTGAAGTCCAACTCCACGTAGATCGAGTTTTGGAGCTCGTCGCCAAGCCACGTCATGGGGTACTCGGGAAACACCCTGTGCATGAGCGAAAACACCGTTTGTGTGAGGTACACGTCCAAGGGCACGAAGCGCGCAAGCAGCGGGTGCTGCACCTTCACGGCGACTTTCTTGCCTGTTTTGCGTATTGTCGCTATGTGGACCTGAGCTAGCGACGCCACGCCCACGGGGTCCGGGTTGAACTCGGAGAAATACTCCCGAAGAGGGACCTCCATGTCATGTTCGAACATTTTTTCGATTTCCGCGAGCGACGACCGCGGGCACTGGTCCTGGAGCGGCGTCATGGTATCCGTCCACTCGGGCGGGAGAAGGTACGTGAGCGCCAGGATGTGCTGGCCCAATTTGATGTAGATGCCGCCGTTTTTCTCGAGCGCGCGCAACGTGATCACAGCCGCGTTTTTGTGCGCGTTTGCGAGCGCCTCCGCGCGGATTTCCTCGTTTTCGTGCTCCTTGTGTAGCGCCTTCCGGTAGATCTGGAAGCACCGAGCCGTCGCCAACGCCACCACAGAAACACGCTCTGCCGTGTCGAAGACGTAGTGGGCACCGTCGTGAAAATCGTCATTCGCATAATAAAGTGTGCCGGCGGCTAGGGGCAAAGCTAGGACGAATTTGGACCATTTTCTGGGTTTTGGCGGGGCGGTGGAGAAGTGTCGGCTGCGGGCGGTGCGGGCGGCAAAACGCAAAGTCTTCGGGAACATGGCGGGGTGTGGGAAGAAAACGTTTTTTTTTTGTTTTTTTTGGCTTTTTTGTGCTATTAGTGTGCTATGTGGTGGGTTGGTGGTGGTCTTTGGATGTAGTAGCAAGGTGCTCACAAAAGGTGTAGGAGCGCGGTGATGCGAGATCCAGTGCACGTGATGCGGCCGCGTGGGTAATAAGCTGAACAATCAGACAAGATTGGTGGAGGTCTAAATTGAAGTCCGGGAGAGATTTGTGCCTTTCGAGATGGACAAGAGAACAACGCTTTCTGGGCTTGCCGATAGCGGCGCTGGTGGAGGTATGGGTTCGTATAGAGCGTGGCCACTGTTGGGTCACGTGATGAAGAGAGAGAGAGATCCGAGGAGCATGCCAGGGGGTGGTGTCAAGCAGATTGAAACGGGACTTATGCTTGTTGTGTTTCTGTCATTACTTTCTTCTACTTTTCTACCTTTTCTGTGGTGCAAACTGAGCCCCAGAGGCTCTGGTCACGACCCTGACATGGAGGCACAGAGCAACCGAGCCCCGAGGGCCGAGGCAGAACTTTATTTAAAGATCTGAGTGTAGTCCTCCCTGGGACTAGAGAAGTGCCCCACTAGGATGTGGCCACTATCCTCTAACAGAGGGTCTGGAGTACTCCTGCTATGGCTCAGTGATGTGAGAAATGGAAAACTTGCCAAAGTGGTCGTCAAGCGTAATCCTCGTTAATGGAACCGCTGGTCCTTTTTTTATCGCCTTATCGCTCAATGACAGAAACAATCTTCGAGTAATTACTCGTTTATTTCCGGTGCTCGATGGGATTGATCTCGATAATGAGATGTCGCTGTCCAGAGAACACGCATAGACCGGGCAACGACGAGAAAATTAATTCTTATACTGTGACGCTTTCTTCGACACACGAGGCTCCTGTTCCCGTACGAAAGTACAACGACAAGGTGTGGAAGATAAGAATGAGAAGGACCAGACATAGAGATACACGTGACAGATGTAGGTGATGGCTTCCAGCCTAACGATGCTCAGATCAACGCCAATGTAGTCGAACGCAAAAAGATAGTTGATTCACAAGCAGAATAAACTTTCGTTGATGCATTATTCAAGACCCTAAACGACTTTCTTGAAAAGCCTTTATACCTCTTAGTGGATGTCCTGCATGCTACATGAACAGTGATTTTGCATTCCTCTCATTAATCGTAATCTGAATCCCGATCCTTATCGGGAAATCGAAAGACGTGTCCAGTCTGTAGCATCCTTGTCACCTCCACGAAGTTCGAACCCATCACTCAATATATAGTGGTATCTAGTATTCCTCTAAACATGGCTGCGAATTGCACCCACCATGACAGCACCGCCGAGAGACCAGCATTCTTTTAAACAAGGACAAAGGAAAGTAACAACAGCCAACATCCCCACCTCTCTTCCCTTTGATACTCCCCTTTTATCTCTTTCTTCCCCCTACTGGAACAAACCCTCGATCAACGGATTGTTAAAGTCCCCGCCGTTGAGCTGCACCATGAGCGCCTCGTCCTCCATCATATCGAAATTGAAATTCGGCAAGTTGTCCCAGTCCATATCGCCAAAAACACCCGGGAACTGTTCCGTTGGCTGTGGCATAAGGGGGGCGGGAGGTGGAAGCGGCGTGGCCGCAGGCACACATAATGGCGGCGTGTACTTGGCGATTCTGCCCAAAAAATGGCTCTGGGGTTCTCTGTGATCCTCGGCCACGGCTGTCTCGTGGCTGTACGGCCACTTTCGCTTGCGGCCCTCTTCCGGAAAAGTGTCGCTTTTTCCGTTGGCACCATCCACGGCGTCGTGGCCAAAAGGGCATTTTCCGGGCTGCACACTGCCATTTCCTAGAATGGCGTCTCTTTCAAAAGGCTCGATTTTCACGCCCCTCGGTGCGGCGATCCCTGACGGGGCAGAACCTTTAGAAGAAACTCCAGAAACCCCAGAAGAATGTAGTCCAGCAACAGGACACCCAGGGGTACTGGCCCGGGAGTGGGAAAGCCTGCCCTGCGTGTGGAAAACAGGACACTTCATAAACTCCATTCTCGCAGCAGAAGTCTCGTACCCACTGCCCATTATGCTGCTCCCCATCGTACTGCCCATTATGGGACAATTGTCCAAAAGCTTACCTGCGCCCAAAGCCTCAGCATGGAGCTTGGCGTATGCGGCGGGGTTTTTCCTGTGGGAGTTGCGGATGAATGTTTGGTAGAACTTCCAGATCTTGGTTTTCGGGTGGCAGTCCCGGCCCATAGTGGACTCGAGAATTTCGACTGTGCGGTCTGCTTCTCGGATGGTGTCCTCTTTTTGGGCCACGGGAATGGTGATAGGGGCGACAGGAACTGAAACGTTAGTGTTTGAGACATTTGCCACGTTCATCTCACTCAACCCATTAGAGCCAGTTGCTACTGTTGACACCCGTTTGGGCGAACGGTCACCCCGCACAGTGTACACCAACACATCCAGAGTGACCTCCCCTATTGCATCCGGCTTGAACCGGATGAGAAGCCCCGAGACAAGATGAGACACACGCGCAAAGTTTTCTGCTGCCACGGCCCACACGTACCTGGAATTAGCGTCTCGTGAAAAGTGCACACTTCTAAGGAAGCTGTTGAGGGCCATGGATTTCTGGAAAAGTACGGGGATAAGCGCGGACACAGCCTCACGTTCGCCGTTCTCTTCGTACTGGAGAAACACCACCGTGAGGAGATAGTACTCTAGATATCGGAGCATGGTCTGAGCCTCAAACGCTCGCACCAGACGGAATTCAGCGAGTGGACTCTCACAGAGCGGGGCGAATTCTGAAATTAGCGAGAGAAGCTCAGAAATCCTCACCACACGATCGCACTGGACACCATCTATGCCGTTTTTAAGCAAGATGGCCGACCTGGCGATCAAATGCTGGGCCTGGAGCGAAAGCTCCAAGTCGTCGATTTTTCGCAATTCGCTTGCTTTGGCGGGGTTTTTCAGGTTTGCCTTGACTTCGCCCAAAAATGCAACATGTGCATTGATATCGGTCCCGGGCACCTTCACCAACACCAGCTCCAAAAGCTTATCGACGTGCGTGCCGTGCCTGAGAAACGGCAAAAGCCCAAACGTGACATTATTAGATAGTCTGAGAATGTCGTTCCAGAACAGACATAGAAACATCCCGAACTCGTCTCGCTGCTTCGCCAGCACTGCTGCGCCTTCAAGGTGCACGAGACCTGGATCACTCCAGAGGGCCAGCACGCCGTTTTTCGTGATCGTCTCGAAAAAAAGAACGAAGATCCGCGTAAACGAGTCCCGCACATCCACAGCAACATTGGCACGTTCGTATAGTAGGGTGAGTCTGTTGAGAAGCGCCACTAGTAGTGCGAGCGCAGCCATCAGATTGTCCATTTCGTCTGCAGGCGCCTCTGGTTTGAACAACGACGCTATAAGATTTAGGACCGTTTCTAGGACGTTCGACAGTTTCCGGGCGATACCAGCATGGGGCTTTTCGAGCGGAAAAAGCGTGCGGAACTGGGTCCCTAATTCGCTCGTTGCACTAGTGTGGTGGAGCTTTTCGATGGATTCGTCCACCACCAACGCGAGCATGGACATGTATACGGCCTTTATTTTCAACAGGCTGACGACCTCGGAATCGGACATCTTCAGGGAAAAAGAGCCCACATCTAACCGTGGCTCCGCCCCGTTTTCCGAAAACAACGAGCGGATCTCTGCAGCGAAAAACACGAGAAAAGGTGACTCCATGCCTTCGTTTGCTCCGCTCTCCTCATCACCCTGGACGTCCCCCGCGTAGAAATCGACCAAAAACGCGAGCTGCCGAAAACTCATCTGTTCCGTGGCTGCCCCTAGAATTTGCATCCATAGATTCTGGAGCCGCCCTAGCAAGCCTAGCGCATCCTCGCTGCGGGTAACACCGAGTTTCACGTCTTCTGACCCACTTTCTGTTTTCACGGCACGAGCCTCAGAATCAGATTCCTCGGATTCTTCTAGCATTAGGTTGAATTCGCATGCCACCACTGGGCACTGGTGGTGGCCGCAACTGGCCCCATCTGATACGGACGACTGCGAGCGGCTTATTTCCGGGGCGACTTCCCCTTTGGGCCGCATTTTCAAAAGACTTGTCTTGTAAATGTGGTACGATTTTTGGAGGTTGGTGATGCGAAACCAGAGTGCAGTGAGTTGGGGGTCGATTTTGATGATATTGAGCCACGAGTAGAGCGAAGTGAGGGGAACAGAGCCAGTTTTCCCCCTGGGGGTTTCCCGAAAGTGGCTCATGGTGAAGAAATCGTCGTGCAACACCCTGGCATTATGTGGTGGTCGTGTGCGGCCATTAAGCTTGGCTAGCACAGTCATGGGCGCATTTCGCTTGACCAGGTTGTGTGGAAAAGACGAGAAATATGGTGGATTCAGCGTTAGGGATACCATTGGCGACGGTGGAGGTGCCCCAAGGCCACCAGGAGACCTATGGGCAGGGTCACGTGACCCGGGAAGACTTCCCCCACCAAACCCCGTGTTTGGCGGGCCCATTTTGCCTGTGTTACCCATAACCTGTCCCTGCGCTAGCTGCGCACGCAAGCACATGATTTCCTTGGCTTGGGAATCGATTTTGTGCTGCAAGTCCGCACGCATGTTCTCAGATTCACCATGCACTGTTGTAGTCCCCACAGACCCAGTTGACTTCAGCGCGTCTGCCCATTTGGGGTCCACATATACACAGAGATGGCCCACGTTATTTTTGACACATCCAGTGCAAGGCCTGCCTTTGTCACAGCGGACTTTTCGCCGCTTGCAATTGAGACACGAAACCGGCGCACGTGACCGCGGCCGTTTTCCCTTTTCTTCCAGGACAATCATGGAAAATGGTGGTTGGTTTGGAGATTGGAAAGTGACGCGGCGTGTTTTGTGGCTTGTCGTGGGTTTGTGAATTCGAGGTGTTTTACTGATCTTTGTGGGGAAGTGGACCAAGCTCAGTATGGTAGATACAGAAGCGAGCAGGCACTCACTTTGGATAATTCAGCGAGTCCAGGATAACGTGGAGTTTCTGTGTTTCTCCCTGTTTTCGGTATCGGGCCCAGTGTCAAGTGTTCGGGCAGGCTGGTGATCCTCAGATGTTGCCATATATCGTTAGCTGACGTCAGTGAGCGACAGCGCAATAAGATAGAAAAGAGCGAAACGAGCAGACGTTTTTGCGCTTATGATATTCACGTTTCGTGTGCTTTCTCACGTTATGTGCGGGAAAAACACCGTTTTAGTGAGCCCTCTGAGATGTGCTGAATAATAGATTGGGCTATTCGATCACCGATATCTGCGGATGCGTGCAGCAGAAGAGCGATCAGTACCGATGCTCGGAGGGCCCCCATGCAGGAGATGGTACTGAAAGCGGGGCTAGGACTGCAAAAACGGAGGAAGAAGGTTAAAATGGGAAAGCGCAATCCAGATTCTGTGTTTTCAAAAGGCTAGAAGCTGAAATTGTACTGGGTAGTGGGGGCCAGTTGGGACCGGGGTTGGTAGTACCGGACTGCGTGCAGGCACTGATATACGAGGTGCGTTCTATTATTCATATGTGGAGATGGGAAATCCAGAAAACATCCGCAGATGTTTCTTGAAAATTCGCCCGGGCCGCTTTGGGGTTTGGGTCGTCTGTCAGATCCCGGTTGGGCCTGGGTAGGCTGCACTGCACATTAATACTGCTTCTCTATGGTCGTTATACGGATCGGTAAATCTCGCAAGAACAAAGTGGTCGTTCTGTGTTTCTTGGTATGCTCTTGTTACCAAGAACGTATTTGGCAATTCAAGGCACTGAAACCGGGTTGATCTATATGATTCGCAGGGCACACGGGCAAGTCGATCGTTATGGCGGTATTTCTATGGTCGAGCCGTTATATCTGACCGAAATGTGTCGCTATATTGCTCAGCCTATACGTTATCCATTGTCCGTAACAATAAGTAACCGTTTTCACTCAATGGGCCCGCAATGTGACGTATCGTTTCACTCTTCCTGATCCATTGAAGGCATCCGTTCTGAACATTGTCAAGTTTCTTTAACGGAGAGTGAGATTGATGTGCAGCTAGACCCCGTCTTTCCTATTGGTGCCCCCTGATACACAATAGATGGTGTTTTGAAGCTCGGGTGTCAGGGGAAGGCTTTTTATGAGAGAAAGTTGCACATCTTGGGGAAATGCATGGGTAAAGCATGACATAATCTTGATTAAGTTTCAACCAACAGCTGACTCCAATTCTCCCAAGAAAGACGATTTCCCGAATCGGGATAGTATGCATGTGCCACCCATTGTTTGTTGGCGTGCAAATGTATTGTCTCGTGAGACCCTATTCTTTCTGATCGACTCACTCCCGGGACACACCAGCCAGCTCCCAATATAAAACGTTGTTTCCGAGGCGAAATCCAAAGCAAGAGCAGCATCATGAGATTTCACTCCTTATCTGTCATCTGGTCTGTTGCGGTTGGTGCGCTCATTGAAAGTGCAAGTGTGGACCCAGACGGTCAGGTTATTCACATATCCCCTTTGCAAAACACTGCAGAAAAGCTTCAAAAGACATTAGCGGGGGACGCGGAAACAAGTTCCGTTCCAATTCTATTCCATCATAGAGTGCCGGTGGAAAGCCAGGCTCCAGTATCCGCTCTTTCGCAGCCATTACCTGAAGCCAGTGCTAGTAAAAAAGATGGCTCCTTGGCCATGCCATACTCCTTGAAAAAGCTGGCACCGCTCCCCAATCGGGGCGTTTCATCGAGTCACCCAGCAGAGACAGCTCCAAAAAAAACCATGTCTTATGGCGAGCTTATATGGAGCGTGAACCAAGTGCGCGACCTGCTGATCGATATCCACCACCAGTTGAAATCCTACGTTTCCCCAGACGGCCTCGAGTTTTTGCGGTTTGCGGAAGAGTATCCTACCATCAAGGGAGAAATGATACTTTTGGGGGATAAAATAGCCGCGATGGACCCCGAAAATGAAGTGGTGTTCAAGGTGAGAGCATACTACCATAAAGTGAGGACCGTGCTTCATTTGTTGGAGATTTTGTGTGGGATCAAGCTCCGGGAGTATAAGCCGGAGTCAAATACGGACCTAGACCCAGAGTTACCTGAAGCCGCCGAGTTGAAAGCGTTGGCGTCCAACATCGTGAATGTTGAATTGTACTTGTACGATCTCTACGAGGCCCACCGCAAGTTTCAATTTAGTTTCGGGTTCGGGAATTTTGAGACAGGGATCGAGTCTGCCAACTCGCAGTTCGAAACTTTGAGAAAAGAAGCCGGAGTGCCCTCTTCGCCAGTTTCCGAGTCAGAGCTCGAGAAAGTCGAGGCTTCCCTCGAGCGGTTGACTACTCGAGAGTACGGGCCTGCTGTAGGCCCGGAGACAGCCACTAGCTACCTTATGGTGACTCCAGAAAAAAACGACCAAGATATCCGCAGAAAATTCGTCGTAAGATACTTGAGGGATAGACTCCGCTTTGTCAGACGGTGCGTCTATGAAAGCTCCACCTCGTCAGTTCTCGGCCTACATCTGAGTTCAGCCGCGAATGCCCAGTTTCATGCAATCTGCGACGAGGTTAGGACCCAGCTAGACGGTCTACTCAGCTTGCTCACTAAGCGGCCCGCACGCCTTCTCAACTACCTTTTGCAAGCCACGCTTTTCAAAGTGCGCCACCTCGAGCAGATTTCCAGTATAGCGAAACGGCCAGGGAACAAGCCAAAAGGGATCTTCGGGGACGAGAGCTATCTGCACGATGAGCTTTCGGGAATCAAGGGAGAGCTTGAAAACTCGTTGGTGCTACTCAAGCAGGTCCACGATGGACGTGCAGCGTTGAGCGCGGACCACTTTAGGAGGATCCTCGCGGAGAACCGCGGCCGGTCCATCCACATGTGTGAGTACCTAAAAGGCAGGGAGTGGTACCTAAAGCCGGAAGCCGGCACGGTCAAGTTGTTGGAGGGCGAGATCTGGGCAATTGTAGCCACCATGGAAGGGTTTGTGCCGGACTTGCCCGAGGAGATCACGTCCACTGCTACATTGGCTGAGGTGAGCAGGGTGGCCACTCCCGGGAGAAATTCGAGCAGAGGGTGCTGGGGCACGTGGAGCTGCTGCTCGTAGGGCCACTCAGACCTTTGAGCATTTGGTTCTGGAGTCTTGGGGATGATGGCACACTGGAGTTACAGCAGAGCGCCAGAATGAAGATCCTGCGGCATCCTAAGGCAAGATTCAGCAAGATTCAGCAAGATTCAGCAAGATTTTGGAGGGAATTACCGAACTGAGTGCTGTGCGTAAGTGCCGATAAGTACTACTAAGAAGGGTCGCCCTGCTAGTCAAGGTGCCCGATCAGTAGTAGCACTGTGAAAATGGAGGCGACCAGATTTGGTTGAGCATGTTTTTTTACTTATAAACACCTATTATTTTCTACCGTATTGACCTTCTAGTGGGGACTCATGGCTTCATTGTCATGCCGAAACAGACTTCAGGACTGGATATTTCAGGAAAAAACGAAAAATCTCTAAAAGTTTCCCATTTTTCGAACGAGCAATGATCCTCGAAACCTAGAAAGATCCCACTCCTCTCCCTGGCCGATAGGTCATCTTCTGTCAGCTGGAAGGGCCAAAATACAGTCAATAGACCGGTGTTAGACAGATACATAACCTGGAAAAAAGGGTTTCTATGCAGTAATATCTATTCTAACAGTTCTGGGCCAGGTCTCACAATGTGCCACAAGTTATGGAAATGGATACTTCTATTCCTGGGCTCGGGATCAAAAAAAGCCACCTGAACCACCTCGGCCCACCATCACTCATGAAGACTATTCAACAAAGTAGTTCCACCAGCACTAATAAAGACAACCATTTCAGCAGAGAAGGAACAATCCGAAAAGGAAAAGATCCAGCCGTTTTAAGTTGTTTTAACCAGCCCAAAACATGTTGCAACCAGTCGTCCTGCATACAACACAAACACCATCAGCGTACGCACCCGTACACCTCGACACCACCTCCAGCTAACATCAAAAGCAGCAGCTGTGAAACCACCAACACACTAAGAAATGTCTGCTGGGATCCCCGTGCGTCTACTAAACGAAGCGCAAGGCCACGTGATCTCGCTCGAGCTCACCACGGGCGACACCTACCGGGGCAAGCTCATCGAAAATGAAGACAATATGAATCTTTCCTTAACAGACGTCACAAGAACCAAAGGACTCACGGGAGAGACCTCGTATATGAACCAGGTTTTTGTACGTGGGTCCATGATCCGTTTTGTGAGCGTGCCAGACATTTTGCGCAATGCTCCGATGTTTCTAATGAGTCCGGGAGATAAGCCACGGCCCCCAGTGAGAGGACCACCTCCCAAGAGACCCCGGTACTGATGCAAAAAAGGAAAAAGAGATACAAACATATAATGGAATAAAAGAGGGCGCTATATAAATAATGGAGAAAAGAGGGCGAGAGTGAGGGGGGGACAGTAAACAAAAGATGAGCCAAGGAAGACTTACAGTGCGAATCCCGGGCCTAGAACTTGTGTTATTACCGGCCACTTGAGGTCTGTTCCCGGAAAAAGGCAGCTCATACCATACCCGCCTTGATGGCGTCCGTTGATCGCTTCGAGTCTATCCAATATATAGTCAGGTTGTTAGCTAATCTACGTCGCACGTAAAACGCCCGCTCTTACCTCATCGTGACAAGCTCTTCCGCAGAAGTTGGGTGGATGGCCACACAGTTGTCGAAGTCCTTCTTGGTGGCTCCCATCTTGATGGCCACTCCAAATCCTTGCAAAATCTCCGCAGAAGCGTCGCCCACAATGTGCAACCCCACGACCTTCTCCTGTGGACCCGCACAGATGATTCTGTACGCAGTAGGCACCTTCTCCTCATCTGAGTCCAACATGGCGTAGTACATACCAGTAAACTTACTGTTGTAAATCTTGATATTCTCCTTGCCGTACTTCTCGATGGCCTGCTTGGTGGTCATACCAATCGAGCCCGCCTCTGGGTGAGAAAAGACCACCGATGGAATGTTCGTGTAGTCCAATTTGTCCTTTGCGAAAGCCTCCTGGCCAGAGAACAATCTGTTGGACAACTTACGCCCAGCGGCAATTGCGACCGGCGTCAACTCAAACTTACCAACAACATCACCCAAGGAGTAGATTTTGCTGTTCGCGGTTTGCTGGTACTCATCAGCAACGATGTGACCAGACTCGTTCGTCTTGACACCAACCTTGTCCAAACCAAGGTCGAGCAAGGCCTTTCTACCCATTGTCCAGAGCAATACATCAACTTCCAAGACTTCGCCGTTGCCCAAGTACACCTTCTTCTTATCGCCACTCTTCTCGACCTTCGTAACACTTCCAGAGTTCTTGATGATGTTGACTCCCAACTTATTGACGTAATGGTCAGTGACTGTGGTTTGGATAATGTCGTCGAACGCTCTCAAGACAGTGTCACCGCGAGCAACCAAGCTAACGTCGGTTCCAAGACTCTGGAAAACACCAGCAAGTTCAACTCCAATGTAACCGACACCGACAACAGCCACCGACTTTGGCTGCTCCTTCAACTCAAAGAATCCATCGGACGTAATGCCCAATTCAGAACCTTCCACGGAAGGTGGGATGATCGCGTATCCGCCAGTAGCAATGAGGACCTTGTCTGCAGAAAAGAGAAGCTTCTCGTCCTTCTTGAACGACTTGGACAAGAAAGGAACCTCCTGGTCTGCGCTGAGGGTGACCTCGACATCGCCATTTTCATTTGCGAAAACTCCACGGCCAAAAATGTACTCCACACCCTCTTTTTGCAAGTTTCTCTCGTAGATACCGTTCAATCTGGTCACATATGCGTCCCTCTTCTCTTGCAATTGACTCCATTTGAAGTCACCGAATTTGACATGGTGGTCATCGTCGGAGAGACCGTAAGCTTTCAAGTGCTCCTTCTTGTGAGCAAGGTCAGCAGCATACCACATGATTTTCTTGGGAACACATCCAACGTTCACACAGGTCCCTCCAAGCTTGTTGTACTTGCTCTCGATAAGGAGAACTTTTGCTCCATACAGCGCAGCCCGACGGGCCGACGCCACACCTCCGGATCCACCACCAATAACAAGGTAGTCGTAATGCTTTGTGATTTGCTCTTGAACTGGAGCCATAGTAAGATGTCTGCTGATCGAGCTGAGTCTAGTTAATGGCTTATTAAGTACTTGCTTCGACGGCGCAAACATTAGTCAGAACGCTTGCTAGTAGCGGCGAGACCCGCAGCTTACGCACCACGGTGGCGACTGCACACAGTCCATTGCAATTTGCCCCGCGCTCTGTGGGAGTGTGGCTAGAATCCCGTTCGCAATGATCTCTCGAAAACGGCTGAATTAGTTTGTGGCCGTTTTGATGGAAAGAACCCAACACGCAAAATGCCATGCGTTCGAAGGAAATCTGATTGCTGGTTGTGTTCGCAGCTCATATTATAAGGAGCACACACTCAACTGTTAGCGTCATTCGTCCAGCCGAATCATGACTTCGATAGATTGACCGAATTGGCGCAATACTGTCTTACCGGTTTTGCAAACTCTCAGTACACAGGTATTTCTGTAGACTCATTGTATGCATCCTTCACGCGCTGCTTCAAAAGACCAATAGTATAGGCTAACACCTCAGGATGGTCATCGGGCTCAATATCCGATCCTTCTTCGCTGTCACAAACCCCGGTTTGTTTCTCATAGGAAGAAGTGAGCCATGAATTTGTCAAGTCAAGCAAGTCCAGGTTATCCATGGTTTGATCGAAGACTTTTTTCTGAGATTCCGGATGGAACCCAGGGTCGGCGATGCTCACTGACATGTGCTCTTTGGCAGCTTTCAACTCTTCTTCAAAAGCTTTATCTTCTGTCAAAAGCCCTAAGATCTCCTCTTTGTCTTCGTGAAATGCCTTTTGCGCGTTGAAGGCGTTGTCACACGCAGAATACGACGTGTTATTGGTCATGCACTCTTGGTTTAAGTTATTTGAATATCCAAACACCTTGTGGAGGAACTCTTTTTTGTGAAACACTTGCACTTTTCTCTTCCCCAATAAAGTATGATTCGCGGTGAAAGCCCGTTCTTGCGTAACATTTTGCTGCTGACGGTACAACCACAACTCCTTTCTCTCTGAATCCTCGACTTCGTAGTAGTTCGGCGGAGACGTGCAGGTTCGTAGTTTGTCATAGTTTCTTAGTATGACCTTGAGCTCGCCTTTGGTGTATTGGGGGATGGAGTGCAAGAGAGTGGGTCTGTCTGACGTTTCATCGTTGTCGCGAGCGTCGTCCCCCGGAAAGAAATCCTCGTCCATACCCTCACTGTCGTGCTTCATATCAAAAGAGTCGTCAGGAGACAAAGGACCACTTTCGAAAATGATGTCGGAGCTGGTTTTCTCGGCCGATTCCCACGCCCGGATCTGGGAGTCCTTGACCAAAGGCGGGATGCGGGTGCCACCCGCCTCGCCATCTGTGTGGGTGTCAACAAAAACCGAGTAGTCGTACTTGGTCATCGCAGTGGGCTTGCGCAACACAAACGGGCGGGAATTCGTCTGTGATTTCCGCAGTTGGTGTAAGTTCAAGAGCTTTCGTGACGCGGCCGCCGTGGACGACACGCCTGATATGCGGCCCTCGGACGGCTTCACCTTTGAGACCGCCGCCATGGCCGGTCGCCCGTGTGCACCCATCTGCTGCTGCACTCTTCGTATGTTGTTGCTGGGGGTGCTCAACAAGGACGTGGAAGATGAGACTGTGCGCTGGCTAACATTGGGCAAACTATTGTAGGAAGTATCGTTAAGCGAGTGCGACGACACGCGGAGCCGGTGGACGTTTAGTTTCGCCGCCGTTCGTTCTTCAGCCATGGATCAGCGCAAGCAAGGAGTGCTTTCTAAGTGGTGTGAGTGGCTGGAGAGCTCGCAAAACAGGCATCGGTGGATCGCGATACGACACAAGCGATATGGGGAATCGCGTTATGTGCAGGCATTTGACTTATCTGGTAGGATTTGCAACCGGTGGGGCCAGTCAGCCAGCGCGGGTACTAAGCAAGGCAGCGGGAAAGCTGTCAATTACGTGGTGGATCAGAATGAATAGTCAAAAGAGTCTTTTTTGGATTACCCGGTATCAATGACGGAAAAAGGGTTTTTGGTTCCGTGTTTTTGAAAGTCTTGTTTTGACGTTGAAGTGTTCGCAATGTTAGTTGGAAAGTGTTCATTCAGTGCTCTTGTGTCCTTATTAGAATGCCATCCAAAGAGACAAACAGCAGCCTAACCTGCAGTACATGATCAAAATCTGGAGTATCTCTCACAGAATTACTCATTAGCTGTGCCATTGTGTGTTTTGCAGAGGTTGAAGAGTAGCTCTGATAGGAAAATAGTATGAGTCTACAGCGTGGCTGGACATCGTCTGCGCCAGAGTCGCGCACTAATAATTGATAATACAATACTAATTGAGTACATAATTATTGATTGAGTACGTTATTATTGATTGAGTACATTATTATTGATTGAGAACGTTATTATTCATTGAGTACATTATTATTGATTGAGAACGTTATTATTCATTGAGTACATTCTTATTCATTGAGTACATTCTTATTAATTGGTAGTACTCACCAAAGGCACTGTGCGGTAATCCTTTGCAAACAGTGCGATCTATTATAAATTACTGCAGTATTATTGTGCTCTTTGGTTGGTGTACCATTATGGTATCCACTCCACGAAGAAACTGATGGAAAAAAAGATTACCAGGTCCCTGTCGATTGAAGCGGAAATATACAGCTCTTTGACAGGCACTAGCTTCTCTCGAGGACAAGCCACTGTGAGGCAAAGATTTCCGGATTAAACACCTCACCAGAGAAGATTAGTACACCAGCAGTTTTGCAATGAAAGTATTTGAAGTCATCTAAGCTAAAAGGGCAACACATTATATGTGTGAGAAGGGTTTTGGTGACATTTATGAACAATCAAAACTTTCAAAGACGCCGAGGGAAATTACAGTTTCACGCCACTTCAAGAACGGTCACGTGACCTATAGACAAAAGTGAATTCAAGCCAACCGTCTGGGCTGTATTTGGCAAGACCATCCATCATGAACTCCCAGTTTAAACGACCCACAGGACTCCAATACGGTTCGTAGTAGATAATAAGTAATGTAGCTGGTCGCTTAAGGTCGTACACTGTCGTAAACTTTATTGTAGTATATTCAGAACGTGTCGTATTTATTCATCACGCACTATCTCACCTCATACATATTATCTTTATTCAAGGCACATTATCCATCATTTAATATATTTTCTCTATTCATAACCCACCTTTTTCATATCATATCTCTTTATTTATGGAATTCCGTCTTTAATCCAAATCAATTTCTTATTCTTAGTATAGTACCTTTAACACAAAATATCATCTCAATACATAATATATTCTTTCTGCTCATAACATATCATTTACACTCATGATATTTTATCTTATTTCTTTTTCTCATAATTTATTATTCATTTCTTATTATCGTTTTTCTTAGCGTATCATCTTTTTTCATAACATATCATCTTTCTTCATACCATATTATCCATCTTCTAATATATCATCTCTATTCATAATATATCCTCTAGTGCGCCCCTCCCAACACTGCTCCATGTAGCACCCTCACGGCACGAAACGTGCGCCCAGCCAGGGCTTGTGCCCTAGACTCCTGCACACAAACACGCTCTGTGCATCGCACGCTTGAAAATTTCTCCCGCGAGCTACTATCAGGAAAAATCTTACATTCTCTCAAGTTAGTACTAGACGCAACACTCGACAAGATGGCTACTGAATTGACCGTTCAATCTGAGAAGGCTTTCCAAAAGGTATGTTTGCCTTGATACCACCCTATGCACAGAAACCGCTAGATGGTGTATTGATTATGTCGAGAGTCGCTACGAGTCGTACGAGACACCAACTTGTTGCACCATAAGAGCGGGAAAATCGTGCACAAACACGCTGCAGAGATACTAGATATTATTAGATCCTCGCAACTGTTGATCGCCATCCCAGCGGCCACCGAAAGCCCCGTAGCATGACCCCCGACACCGTCCCCAATCGTATACTAACATATCCAGCAACCACACATCTTCACCAACCCTAAGACCAAGGCCAACAAGAAGGCCAAGAGATGGGTCAAGGAGGTCGGTTTGGGATTCAAGACCCCCAAGGAGGCTCTTGAGGGTTCTTACATCGACAAGAAGTGCCCATGGGTCGGAGACATTTCCATCAGAGGTAAGATCATGACCGGTACTGTTGTGTCCACCAAAATGCACAGAACGATCATCATCAGAAGAGACTACCTCCACTTCGTGCGCAAATACAACAGATACGAGAAGAGACACAAGAACGTCGCTGCCCACGTGTCGCCAGCTTTCCGTATCCAGGAGGGTGACGTTGTCGTTGTTGGTCAATGTAGACCTTTGTCTAAGACCGTTAGATTCAACGTGTTGAAGGTCGCCGTCTCTGCTGCCAAGTCCAAGCAATTCACCAAATTTTAAGGTACATATTGAAACCGCATTTGTGTATTAATGTTACAATAGCAAGTCAGGGAGCGTAGGGCCGTAGTGTCGGGAGAGGTGGTGGTGATGCTGGTACTGATGAGGCAGAAATAGAAAAAAAAACACTTACACCCAGCTTCACGTTCAGAAATCATTAATAGTACTTACAAGGCAAACCGGAATCCTATACGAACCATCGAGTGTGTTCTTCCGCCTCCACTAAACACCCTTTTAATAAGTAAACCTAGCGTAGCGTAAAGCACCACCCATGATAGCACAGCAAATACGCTCACTACCAGTGCTAGAGCATCAACGCATCAACCAACAGCTCCAAACATCAGCAGCACAGAAACCTCACCCCCCCTCACGAGTTCAGTGGCACCTCGAGCCGCACCACGGATATCGCCTTGCCGCCCCATAGGTTCAACTTTTCCGCCAATTTCCCCTCCCTGTGGAGTGCTATGAAATCATCCGCACCCCCCTTACTTAGCGTCAGGGTCGTGCCTATAATCACGTTCGGCACCGTGGTGCGCTCCGAAACACGGCCCACATATTCCTGGAGCTCCTGGCCGTGTTTGTGCTTATCCAACTCTACAATCTGTGGTGCTGGCGTGATACTGTAGTTATCCAGAAGGAGCTTCTTGAGCCGTTTCAGGAAAGGACAGTACGTCTTGGAGAATATCGTCATGGGCGCCAACGCGCGGATCTGGAGAAACTCCTTTGCGGGGTCGAAGTCGGATACGTCGGTGGCGCTGGAGTCGTCCTTTCCTCCGGTACTTTCTCCCGTTTCCTCCTTGGTTTTTTCCTTGGAAATCTCGAGGTTGATCGCCTCGTCGATCACCTCGTTATTCTGCGCGCCGATCAACGCCTTTTCCCGGCCCCAGTCGTACTTTCCCCTATTGTGGAGAAGCACTACAAACACCAAGAGAAGCGTCACGGCCAGCGCCAACAACCTGGCTCTTTTGCCGCCAGACATGGTTATTTTTCTCACAACTCGCCAGCAAGGCAACTCGACAAACAATGGTTTTGGCAGGTCAGAGGCGTGCCAAGGAGTAGTGGGAGAAAAGACAACAAGAAGCGTAGAACAATAGATATGCTAGACTCCACCGTGTCCGCAGTGTGTGCAGTGCCGGAGCGCGCCCAGAAAAGCGCGGGGCCAGAACGGGGACAGGCTGGATTAGGGTAGGCACAAAACGGGGCATGTGGGGTGTTGCTTTTTGAAATTCGGGCATGTGAAACAAGCCGAAGGTGGGTTTCACGCCGACCCTTTTCTGGGTGTTTTCGAGGATGTTTCGTCCACTTTGATGCACCCTAGAACCTCCAGATCCTGGGCCTGCCCGGTTGGCCCCGCGACGCGCCTGGGCCTGCCCAGAAAAACACCGGCGCTGCGCCTGTCTTTCGCGCCGTTTGCGCCAGCTTGGGCCATCGCTACGGGGCCAATATGGCAGTGCGCGGTGCGTAGGCTCGTGTTCAGAAGATGCACCAGTTGATGGAGACCAACTTTTGGAATTTAGAAGATGTTTTTATTTTTCTTTCTTGTTTGCATTGCCGTTTGGCTGGCTCTTGGTAACCAAGATACTGCCATTGTTCCTACTGTGTCGTGTAAATCGTGCCTGATCTCCTACTGCGGTGCTAGTTAGCGACGGTTCCTGCGTTGCACCATTGTTCCAAAACCACACTGCCAATCTAGTCCTCGTCTTACAATCCCCTTTCTAGTTCTCTTTTTCTTGACACCGTTGCTCGCTATATCTCCGGTGGTTTTATCGTGCTTTCCGCCATCGTTGCTTATTCCGTTCCGTCCGGGGCCTGCGTTCTGACAATCGATTATAAAGCCTTCAGCTTCCCACTCTTAAGCCAGTCTGTATTCCGTGATTTTCCCCTGATTACTAGGTACTTCCGCCACTGCTGAATACCAGCTACATTCACAAACACAGGCACCCTTCGACATACGCGTCGTCCCCTACTGATCCACCAATCTACCCTTTCTACCTATTCTGCTCATTCTACCCATTCTACCCATTGCACCCACTCTACAAATGGCACGCAAATCCTACGGCAGCTCGTGTGAGCGGCTCACGTCGGAACTCCCCGACCCCGGGGAAGAGCCGCTTCTCAACCCAGCGTTGTTCTGGAGCCTTTTGGCAAACTACCTCACTGGCACGTTGATCTTTGTGGTGTTGTACAGCTCCATGTACTGGGCGTTGGTGCTGTTGGAGGGCTCACGGCCGAAGTGAAAAGTGGAGGAGAAGGGAGAGAGGGAGCAGAAAAGATAAACGATAAGGCTTCAACGTTGTGCCGTCGCTCCCGGTTGTGGGTTTGGTCCACGCAGTTTTTTGCACCCAATGCGGGCACTTCAGGCGAGTCTTCTGAAGAGCAAAGAAAGAAAAGAGAAGCAAAGAGAAGCAAAGAAAAACAAACAAAAGCAAAATTACAGAGCAAAGAACAAAATAATTACTTTTGGTGTGCTTGCCATTGTCTACCTTTCTTGCTCTCCTTGCTTGGTTCTTACCCTACTACTGCTCCAGTACATGCCAATGACTCCACACTGCCAGCCCACGGTGAAACCACAAGCTACAAACGAAAGGAACACGAAAAAACCCCTGCTACCCTAGTTATCAAATACAACATATATTGTCAATACTTCTCCTACTCTTCCTTCGCCAGCTTACAACTTCTCGGCACCCAAAGGACGGCCCACAGTGGTGACCTCGTCGTAGATCAACGTGGTCACGAAGTCCGAGTACTTCTCGCCCAACGCCTCCGGGCGGAAGTATTCCAACGCCCGCTGGAACTTGTTGCCTGGACGCGCAGCCTTGGCCAACTTCTCGTACTCCTCCTGCAAGAGTCTGGCCACGTACGCCTTGTCGATGAGCTTACCCTCGTCGGTTGTGACGCCGTGCGTCACCCACTGCCAGAGCTGAGTTCTGGACACCTCTGCGGTGGCCGCGTCCTCCATCAAGTAGTTGATAGGAACACAGCCGACGTTTCTCAACCACGCCTCAATGTAAGACAATCCGATGATACAGTTGATGCGGATGCCCAGCTCGGTGACCTTGGCACCGGGAACGTAGGGGCTCAACAAGTCACGTGCGGTGACTGGCGTGTATGGCACCTTGGGTGGAACATTGATCTGGTTGGGTCCCTTCATGTGTTTGTTGAAGACGTCCAACACAATAGGCACCAACGCGGGGTGCGCAACCCAGCACGAGTCGCAGCCCGCAGTCACCTCGCGCAACTTGTCCTTGGCAACGTTCTCCATGGCAGCCTTGTTTCTGGCGTCGTCGTTCTTGATGGGAATCTGCGCAGCCATTCCACCCAAAGCGTGCACCTGTCTCTTGTGGCACGTGTGCACCAAGAGCTTGACGTACGAGGCCATGAAAGGCGCCAGCATGGTGACCTGCGAACGGTCTGGGAGGATGAATTCCTTGGAGTTACGCAACGACTTGATGTAGGAGAAAATGTAGTCCCATCTGCCGCAGTTCAACCCGCCAATGTGTTGACGCAATTGGTAGATGATCTCGTCCATCTGGAACGCCGCAGGCAAGGTCTCGATCAAGACGGATCCACGGATGGTACCCCTGGGAATACCAATGTAGTCCTGTGCATGGCAGAAAATGTCGTTCCACAACTTGGCCTCCAAGTGGTGCTCCATCTTGGGGAGGTAGAAGTAGGGACCGAAGCCCTGGGCCAAAGTCTCCTTGGCGTTGTTGTAGAAGTAGATGGCGAAATCGAAGATGCCTCCAGACACAGGCTCGCCGTCGATAAGCACGTGCTTCTCGTCCAAGTGCCAGCCGCGGGGACGCACAATCAAGGTGGGGATGTGTCTGTTGGGGTCCAAGTTCAACTTGTAGTCCTTGCCGCCGGAGGAGAAGGACAAGTTTCTGCGTACTCCGTCGTACAAGTTGACCTGGCCGTCAACCAAGTTGTTCCACGCAGGAGTCAAGGAGTCCTCGAAGTCCGCCATGTAGGTGGCGACGCCGGAGTTCAACGCGTTGATGACCATTTTGCGGTCGGTGGGGCCCGTGATCTCGACCCTTCTGTCCTGCAATCCCTTGGCCAATGGAGGGCCGGTCCACGTAGGGTCCTCTCTGATGTGCTTGGTTTCGGGCAAAAAGTCGGGCAAAACGCCGGCATCGCGCGCTTTCTGCTGCTCCTTTCTGTTGGCCAACAACTGCAAGCGGCGGGCCTGGAAGTTTCTGTGCAAAGTGGCCACCAAAGCAAGCGCCTCGGGTGTGAAAATGTGCTTAGCGTTTGGGGGAATGGGGCCCAAGATCTGCACGCCCTGGGTTTTCAGGGCCACGGTGGGGAAAGGCGAGGTCATAGTGAAATATCTTCGGGAAATTGATCAACAAACGAAGATTGCTGTACAAGTGAAATATGTGTCATGCGATTGTGGGGTGGGCAGGCTCAGCCTTATATAGCCGTGGTTACCCCGGATTTCATCCAGCGGAAGCGGTCCGAGTCAGTGTGCGGGTGAGCGCTTGTGACTCAAGCTGACTCCGGGGATACGCGGTTAGTATGGGGAGGCACGGGTGTGCGCGCGGCGATAGGCGGCCGGTCCTGCAGTTCCGAGGGCCAGCGTGCATAATCGCACCCGCCGGTGCTCGGCGCCGGTGCCCTCGGTCCACCGGAATGTGCCGCTGATAGTCGGACTGGCGGAGATTGCCGGCTGATAAGGGGGACCTGAGTTGAGGGAGTCAATGGGTCGGGGCGAGTCAGGGTTCGTCAGGCGAGGGTACGGGTCAGGGCGAGGAATTGGAGAGAGTTGAAACTGGGAATTTCTGGTGTTTTTTGGCTGCGGGGCCATGTAGAATGGCTGCGGTGGCACGTGAATATGCCAGTGAGACCAGAGTGGGCGGACGAACAGTAGTGCGTGGGAGTGTAATGAATGGTGAAGGTAGTATAAGAGAATATATAATAGAATATATAATAGAATATATAATAGAATATATAATAGAATATATAATAGAATATATAATAGAATATATAATAGAATATATAATAGAATATATAATAGAATATATAATAGAATATATAATAGAATATATAATAGAATGTATAATAGAATATATAACAGAATATATAACAGAAAATGAAATAGAATATTTAATAGAATATATAACAGAAAATGTAATAGAATATTTAATACAATATATAATAGATTATATGATAGATTTTTAATAGAATAGAATAGAATATGTAATATAACATGTGGAGCATAATAAATGGTAGTTCAACAACATCTAGAACGTAGTGTAATATATAATTTATGGTAGTATAATCATATGAGATATAGTATAATATATAATCTATGGTAGTATAATCATATAAGATATAGTATAATATATAATCTATGGTGTAGTGAAAGGCTTAATTCCCTTGCCGTTGTTCTATATTGTTGGCTTTATGGCGATGGTCTACTACGAGTTATTATATGTGGGGAGCCGATCTGGAATTACGTCAGGGAACTCTAGACCAAAACAGCAATAGGGCAACCGTGGAAGTACCAAGACTGGGAAACATAGAAAACGACCAATCTCGTGGCAGTGTAAATGTGGAAACAGATCAACTAATTTTTTGTGGTCTAGTGGGCATCCCTGGCAAACAAGTGAGAAACTGGCCCGCAGTCAACACCACTGGTTTCCACGGCTTTGTTTCTTTTTTGTAATAATTCGCTAACGGCGAAAGCGCCAATTGGCCAGCTTGGGCCTAACTTTCCTTAATTACCATGCAGGTAATACGTAAAACAATAGACGACTCAGCTTTAACAATTTAGCTAGATTACTCCGTGCGTAGATCCATCAGTTAGATATGCTCAATCGTAGCGAATTCCTAAAGTGCACTGCTAGCATAGCAATAGTGGTAGAACTGGTAGGGTCAAAGATACTCTTTTTTCTTTTTGATTTTCGGCAACGTGACCAAATCATTTGCGTAGTCACAGGTTAATCCTTTGCGGGCAAGCAACTCCGAAATTAATCATAGTGCGGAATGTCCTCCTAAAGTGGTGGTAAGATCGCTTCCATATTGGAATATTGTACAACCAATTATCGACAATTATGAAAAATTTGACATTTCACTGCATCAGATTACCCCGACTTTCATCTACTGGACTCTTTCTCGAGATTCCATGTGTGCAGCCACTGCCAAAAAGCGTAGCTCGGACTTTCCTACCGGTTTGCAGAAATCTTCCAAACCAGGGCTGATTTGATGCACTAAATGTACTAATCCTTAATCACAAGCCATACTACAGTCCTTCCGTGTGATAACAACCTACAGTCTCAATTGTAAACGCAACAACTCTTTATTCGTTCTTCTTACTCCTTGGCCCACTTGATGCCCTCCTTCGCTGGCACGGTGATGCCCGTCATGCTAGGAACGTAGTTCACTCTCTGGTACGAGTTGATGTTCTTTCTCAACACAAACTGGTAGCACGTGGCACCGGACTGTCTGGAGGTGATGGTGGAAGAAGCCAAGAAGTATTCCCAGATTCTGAACCACTTGACGCCGTACTTGCTCACGGCCTTGTCCTTGTTGCCCATCCAGTTACGGTACCATCTCCACAAAGTGGCAGAGTACGACGTGCCGATGTTGTCGATGGTGACAATCTCAAAGCCAGCACTCTCCAACGCGGAAATCACAAACGCCAAAGGCGTGGACGCATCGGCGCCAGGGAAAATGTACTTGTTCATGAACAAGCCCCAGACCAAGTCCTCGTATTGCCACGACTTTCTCAAGCCTGCGTACTGCAAGAAAAACAAACCATCGTCCTCCAAGGCCTCGTAGACCTGCTCCAAGAAGGCGCCGAATCTGCGGATGCCCACGTGCTCGGCCATCTCGAGACAGGTGATCTTGTCGTACTTGCCGCTGGCCTTCTCCGACTTGGGCGTGTCTCTGTAGTCGCAGCACACGATTCTCGACTGGTCGGAGTCGACGCCGTACTTGGACAAAAGCTCCGTGCCCCACTTGGTCTGGTTTCTGCCCAACGTGACTCCGGTGACCTTGGCGCCGAACTGCGACGACGAGAAGGTCGCCCACGTGCCCCAGCCGCAACCCAAGTCCAACACGTGGTCGCCTTTGGTCAACTGGATCTTCAGCGCCACCACGTTCAACTTGTTGTCCTGCAACTGCTCCAAGGACTCCTCCTTGGTGATGTCGCTGATGCAACCCGACGTGTAGATCATGCGGGGACCCAAAAACCACGTGTAGAAGTCGTCTCCACGGTCGTAGTGGTCTCTAACCTGCTCCTCGTCCTGGGACTTGGAGTGCATAATGACCTCGGGAATCATACCGAACAAGAAGAAACGGAAAAGCGACAAGGTGAATCTGAAGGTGGCCCAGTCGTGTCTGTACTCCAAAACGTCCAAGCAGTCGCCCTTGAACGACACTTTGTTGGCAAAGTACAACTCGTGGAAGGTCTCCATGGGGATTTTCGAGCCCTTGCCGTTGTTGCTGGTCTCGTATTTGGCCTTCAACTCGGGCGTGTGGAACTCCAAGTAGTGGGAGATGGGGTTGCCGGGCAACTTCACCTTTTCGTTGATTCTGGGCGAAAACGTCGACAAAAGTGTCCAGTACGCCATCATAATGGGCAAGGCAAGCACCAAGGTGAAGAAGACCCAGGTTTTGAAACCCAATCCCAACTTCCGCGTGACAAAATAGGGGATCAACACCAAAAACAGCGCCATGGCAATGTTCGAAAAATGCTTACTGCCAGGACCGTCGGCGGGCAATGGAGCATTGGCAATCGTAGGAGAATCCGTGATTAAAATCCCGCAGTCCGCCAGCGCCGGGTGGGGCTTGGGCGCCGCAGGTGTCTTGATGAATTCGACGTTATCCAACATGGCAATTGTGGAAAAAAGAGCGGTTTTGGGTGGATAAAAAGGTATTTATATGGGGAATCGGGCGATCGTTGGCGGTCGCACTTTTCAGTGTGTGCAGGACATACGATTTGCACGCGTTGGCGCAGCTCGCAGTGAGAATGTAGGAGAGATAGGGGAGTGGAAGGAGGGTCGGATGTAGAACGAGGGGGTTGAGACGGGGAGAGAACGTAGAGGAGGAGACGGCTCCTGAATTTTTGGCGCAGAATCAGGACGAATGGATGGAAAATCGGACCCTTTACACCACGTCACGTGCCACGGTCTGGGCCCAGACTGGGCGCTGCTGCTCACGTGATCAGTGGGGAGAAGGATCGTGTGGTGGGGATTCTGTGATAGGTTTCGAAAAGGGTATTCGGGAAGGGATAGTTGAAAGACCGTATCTGCTTTGGTATAGGCTTGTGCAGTTTGGCAGTGCCGGTCGAGTAGTAGGTCACGTGCGAGGGCATATATAAGGTATTCCTGTGTTAATGTAGAGCCAATTCTAAGATCAATTAGGAGAAGAAGTAGACTAAAGTTATTGTTAAGTGCGGTGTGGAATTTTATTGATTAGTGAGAGCAGGAACCAATGCCATTTACTGTTTTCTATAACGCAGGTTAATGGGGAGATCGTCAATATCGTGTCTATATCGTGTCTATATCTTGTCTATATCGTGTCTATATCTTGTCTATATCGTCTGTACATGTCTACATCGTGTCAATACCTCTCTGACTACTTTTTAGGCTCTTTTCAAAAATCCCACCACCGCACCACACATATGATACAGATTTGGAAGACTCCTGCGATGGATGGAAGTCTAAAACGCATTCCTTGCAGTGCGAGCTAAGTGTTCTCACATGGACTGACTTTCTACGAAAGGCAGAAAATTACGTTTTTTTGATGAAAGATATTGAACTTTCTTCAACGCATTTCAAAGCGCAACATGCTCAGACGAAAAGCTGGCGTGATTGCGGTCTTAATACCAGAGTCGAAGGTTTGCACCCTACTAATGATGGTACCAACACGAGCGAGGGCCCCAAAGCTTCACCCACGAACAATCCGATGTTCCCTCGAAAAATCCACTAATTTCAGACCGAAAGTTGCCCTCGACTAAAGGCTCGTTCGTTTTGCTATACAAGTGCGTACCAATAGAACTGGACTGACGGTACGGACTTATTGGCCAGCCACAAGAAGGAAAGTCGGAATCTCTCGGAATCTCGCGCGTTTCAAGTATTCCTACTTAATGCCATTAGACGTTCTCCTCGGTGTGACGTGCTCGCTTTTGAAGTGTTCCTTGACTGTTCTTCGCTGTTGATTACTTCGAGCCTCCAATAATGACAAAAAACATGGAGATCCTCGGAATTTATCCTACCATTCGATAGAGATGGAGCAGCAGAAGACACACGAGTAACCCTCGGGTTTCCATTCTGCGTAGCTGCAAATATTGTATGTACTGGTGAAGCCATAAGACTACGCAACGAGAACGACACCAAACGAATTCGGAGTAAAGACCAGTAAACATCAAAGCCACGCACCGACCACCTCCACTAAACAGAAAACCCGAAAAGACGCGTCTTTCACAAATCTCAACACGTAGATAGGTCCCTCTAGGTCACGTGACACGCTTCCTCCACCTCAACCCTCTACTATATACAATATCATCATCTTCTCCACCAAAGCACCGACGATGGCGTTTCCAAACACCGATGTCATTCTCTTGGACTCGGACTCGGAGCTGGAAGTGGAAAACCCCCCAAAGAAGCTAAAACTCCAGCTGCTGGCTGTCACAGGACCGCCAGTAATACCCCCTATGAAGAAACCGTTCATGGAGGAATCTGACTACGAGCTGGAAAGTTCCGAGAAAAGCTCGCTGGGATCTGTCCAGTCGGCTCCAGAGAACGGGCGTGCAGACCAAGCGGCTCAGGAGAACGGAGCCGAATACGGCGTGCCCAAGATGTCAGACAGTTTTGGTAGGGACACGACCCGTCTTTCGCCGGCGCCAGACGGCGGGATTGTCCCGGAGTCTGTTGGAGAGACCCCCGAGTCGCTGGATCTGGGCGTGGAGAGCTCGGAGCTCGAAGAAATCCTGCCGTCGGAGCTCATTGACCCCAAGGAAAACGGCGAAGTAAGCATAGCCCGGCTCCGCAGTGTATATGAGACACGTAAGTCGCTCAAACGACTCGGCGTCCACGCGTTTTTGAAGAACTACCTCCCCGAAACGGCCACCAGCGACACGATTCTTGAACTTTTGCGGAAGTTGGGCTACGTCCCACGCAACATGCCGCCTGAAGATAGTGGGTCGAATCTCTACGAGCTCGTTAAGCTCCTCTACTCCGCCATGGAACGGGTACGCAATTTGCGGCCCAGGCTTGAGAATTTCACCACCATTCCCGACGTGCTCCAGGCGTTGCGAACGGCCAAGAAAATCCTCGTGCTAACTGGCGCAGGAATCTCCACCAGTTTGGGCATTCCCGACTTCCGCTCGTCGCAGGGCTTTTACTCGCAAATCTCGCACTTTGGCCTCGACGACCCACAGGAGGTGTTTGACATTTCGCTCTTTCGCCAGGACCCGTCCATATTCTATTCGGTGGCGCACATGATTCTACCCCCCGAAAACGTGAAGGCTCCGCTCCACAAGTTCCTCAAGTTGCTCCAGGACCGCCAGATTCTCTTGCGGAACTACTCGCAGAACATAGAAAACATCGAGGCCAACGCGGGCATTCTCCCGGAGAAAATCGTGCAGTGCCACGGGTCGTTTGCTACGGCCACGTGTATCACGTGCCACTACCAGGTCGAGGGCCACCTGCTCTTCCCACAGATGAGGCAAAAAGAAATCCCCTACTGTCCTCGGTGTGCCAAGCAGAGAAAGAAATTGATGAACCGCGATAACGTCGATGTAGAGGAGGGGTTTGGGGTCATGAAGCCGGACATCACCTTTTTCGGCGAGCAGTTGCCGGAGATTTTCCACCAAAAACACCGCCAGGACCTCAGGGACTGCGATCTTCTCATCAGCATAGGCACGTCCTTGAGGGTTGCGCCCGTGGCCGATATGGTGGATCTTGTGCCGGAAAACGTCCCCCAGATATTGATCAACCGAGACCCGATTCCAAGCTGCAACTTCGACGTTTCGCTTTTGGGCTATTGCGACGATATCGTGAGCTATTTGTGCGACCAGCTCGGCAGCGGCTGGGAAATCGACCACCCTGAGTATCCGACGCTAGTGGGAGAAAACCACGACAATTTGGCGGTGGTCTCGACGGACGAGAAGGGTGTGTTCCATGTGAAAAACAAGAAGCGGGATGCCGAGAACGCGGGTCAGCCACCTAAGGAGGCACCGGGACCAGATCTCGTGGTGCTAGCACCAACTTTTGAGTAGATAGTTGGGGTTACTGTAAGGGTTTTGGGCGAGTTGAGCATTTTGGTTTCAGAGCTCCTGAGGCGATACATGAGGGGTGTTTAGGGTATTCTGTCTGCTGTATCAAGCAAGACTCCGGTCTAATGGGCCACCGAAGGTAACGATTCTGTTGGTTCGATGCTCGCACCCCACTGAAGGCATTTGAGCTGGCTTGGCTAGTGGCATGCGATAACAATTCGGAGAGTTTATCTATGGGATACAATAGGAGAGACCAAGACTACCTTGTGGCTTCGTCAATTTGGCATATCGAGGGTGACCAACTTACCTTAAATGGCCACTTATTGCAGGGAACATACTTATCATGTGATACCTCGATAACTGAACATCCTGTCCATGAATAACTGGATCCCGGAGCCAAGACCAATTTTCAAGATGGTTTTGGAACACGACTATGTTTCCTGCCTGATGACACTGTGCCGACCTGCTAGCGCCACTTCAAGATCACCTAGGTTTGGACAGAGAGCATAGCATATAGTACGTGGCTCCACCGGTAAATCGGTCATCCCGCGATCAGCAGTTCTCAACGTGACTGCAGCAGCTCTCAACATGACGGTTACGTGGACTGGGGTGGCATTCTAGCCATGTTGTGGTCTGCAACACACGAATAAGCTGTGAAAAAGCGGTCAATAAGCGGTCAATAAGCAAAGCAGACCAACACGACGCATCGGTGATATGTGCGAGTGCTTGCAAGGACAGGAGCTGCCACTAGCAAGCAAGGCGGAGACATCAAAACTTATCTCGAATGTGTTTTAAGCACCATCTCACCTTAACGAAAGACTTCATAGAGACCAGCGTGGCTGCGAAACCTCACCATATATCTCGCTACAGTCACGAGATTTGCAATCCCTTTGAGCATAATGACAACAAAAACTTCCTCTCACATCCCCCAACTCTCTAAAAAAACTTTCTTTTATTCCCAAAAGTTTGTAGGAAACCCAATCAGACGTTCTGTCGCAGCCTGGCCCCAGCCTGCACCTCGCCGTACGGCGTACAGACTCTTCGCTCTGCGAAGACATGCGTGCTACCAGAACCCACTAAAACCGTTGATTACACCATGCTTCGTGGAAATCTCCCACGCTCACGCCTTCTATGGCAGCGCGTGCCGACGAGAACACCCACGGTGTTACCTCTCCGTTTTTTCCCCGCGCAAAAGCGGCATTTTTCGGCGAAACCGGATCTTTTCACGCTAGATATAGACCTCGAAACTGACGCAGATGTGAGGGCGCCAAAAACGGTCCCCAAGCCAGAGCACCGAATTGAAACGACCAAGGCGCCCCTGGAAGCTGCCGCAGATTCTATTTCCGGGGAAAATGCGGATACTGTTGCGCATACTAAACCCAATGGCACTACAGAAAGCGAAGAATCCGACGACCGGGACAAACTCGACGATATCCTCGCCGACATCGCGTTTGATTCTACGGAAAACACAGACAAAAGCAACCTCGATATCGACTCGCTTTTTGGCGACTTGTTCCTGCAAAAACAGAGCACCACGTGGGAGAACCTGCTGTTGGACCAGTTGTCTGATTTTGACCCAGACGGCGCCAGTGGGCGGCAAAATCCCGAGCTCCCGCTGGACAAGCACAGTGGCAGCGTGCTCACAGACGAAAAAGAGCTCTTCGAGAAGATCTTCGCCACGTACACGCAGACAGAAGACGTAGGCAGTACATCTTCAGACAAGCTCCAGAAACAAGTGCTTTCCAACCTCCAGGAGTCGTTTTTCACGGTGAACAAGTCGCCCGATCCCGCGCCGATCCCGCAGCCCATCGAAAGTCTTTCTGAAAAAGAAAACAGCGCCATAGAGAGCAACACACTAGGCGCACTCCGAAATACGCTCACTTATATAGACAGCCTTGGGACGAAGGAAGAAGTGGTCGACTTCGCACGCAGTTTTCTCGACAGGTTCCGGGCCGAGTTTTCCAAGACGCTGTTCTACCTACATAAACTCAAGGGCGAGCTGTCAAAAAAGTACCTTGCCAGACACGCAGAATTGAGTGAGCAGATCGAGACCCAAAGTGAGGTCCATCCTGAAACACCTCTTCTCAATGTTTTCACCATGCCGGTGATCTTCAACCGTGTGATTTCTGTGGTTACCACCAAGCACCAGGACGGGGCCTTGGCACTCAGTTTGTTCAACCTGGCGAAGGAAGACCTAAACCTATACACCAACGTGTGCAACCAGAAAACGTATAATGAAATGCTCAAGGTGCTCTGGGTGTTTTTCGGCAAGCGCTCGCTCTGTGAAGTGGAGCTTATCGTGGTGGAGATGATGAACAATGGCTTTGCGGGAGACAAGTATACGTTTGCCATTTTGAAGGAGATTTTGGCCACGTACTATGCCATGAAATCCGGCCTGTCCAGCTACAACCCTGGCGGTGTGCCGATCTGGTCGAAGGAGGACGAGAAGCGAGCGAGAAACCTCGCGGGTAAATTGAAGGTGTTGGGACGCAGTTTGCAGAAGGAGCTGTTTTTCAGCAAAGGTGTGGGAAGAAGGTAGTTTGGTGGCGTCTGCCCGGACTGGGTGTCCTTGTAAATAGCTTAGGTGATGGGCAGGAAGATGGTGGACTCGGGTTGTGTATTAGGCGACGGGATGTAGATTGCGGTGTTCCATGGCGATGTGTGGATGGCTAACCTATGCATGACGTACCGTAATGGAACATGTATGTGGCTAACACAGACAGTCACAATCCGAACAAAACTCTGGTTGGAGATTACCAGATATGAGTATCACTAGTATAATGCTTGCAGAGTACGTAGCTACTACTCCGAGGAAACAGTCAGTTGGAATACGTGCCTTACGGAGTGGTGGTTGTGGAACAGTGTATATAATAGTGGATCTTGGAGTAGTGGATCTTGGAATAGTGGATATTGGAATAGTGGATATTGGAATACCAACAACGTCTGGAGACTTTACTGTAATGTGGCAAGTGGCCACCTTTCTTGCACATTCATTAAAAAGCCCTTGCATGACTTAGCCCACAACAAGCCTAATCGGACCTTTACTCTCTGAATCTCACGTAGCACACCCACAGTATAACGACATCCCCAGGGAAATATGGTCTCTGGACTCGAATGCTCAGTGGGTAAACACCCAATAGCCAACATGTGCCGGGCCAGAAGTAGTCTGGTGCAATCAACTGTCTTGGAACTCGGACTCCGTTTCAAACTGCGTTTTTGTTGAAGAAGTATCACGGCTTGAGGCACAGTCCTGGATGGACTCAGCAGAACCGTGTGGGGGCTTCGATCTTGCGTGAATCTTCCATTTTCGTAGTCTTCCCCTTATCTAATAGACAACGCACCCAGTCGAGAAGCACTTGTCATTGCTGAGTGAATTGCTTCACCTCGGTAGCATATAGTGAACCACCCACCACTCAGGTCACCAGCCTTCATCAAGTGATGTGCTCCACCGTTAAGGAATGAGATGTATTTTTTAAACAGCAAAATACAACTTGCTTATTTACAGCCCGTGGTACTCACTATGCGGTGCACAACCCTGTACCATTCTTCCGTTCTTATGGCATCCAGAATCGCGTTGTCAGATGCCGTTATATTATGGCAACGCACAGCTCATTAGTTAGTAGTCCCCACTTTTCGATTGCCAGAAGCGGTTTCGGTGACACGCTTCTTGCATCAGGTCCCACATAATCGTGGATGTCCCGAAGTGTTTGGCTGCAAACTGTAGGGAAAATGGCGTTGTAGCAAGCCGTTGGTTTGAGCAAGAGAGTCGTCTCTGTTAGAACACCCTCTGCTAGAAAACCATGTGTTTTCATAAGGCTAGAGAACGCTCCACCCAAGTCTCCCAATGGTGACTACACTGTCTGCCCGAATCTCAATACTATTGGTTCGAGACCATTCGCCGTATTTCCGCCAAACGGACCTATCTACCTCACACCCACCATGATCCTTCAAATGAAGCAGTCACCCTCACACTGGTTTCATCAAATGGCCACGGCCAGGCCCACCAATGTGGTCATTGTATAAAGCGTTGGGTTATCTACAATGCACGTTGTCGGCCAACAGAGCGAGTCTACCCACTTAATCTTTCTGTCGATCCCAGAGCGACCTGACCATTGTTAATACCTTTGGGACCATACCCATTGGACCAGTTTCCTTCCAGTGGAGGCGAGGTAAATTAGCCTATAGGACGGCACACCAGCGAAAAGATAAAAAACCAAGATAAAAAACCAAGATACAGACCGCCTACTACCGCCTATCAGTGCAAAAAACAAATCACAATTAAACGGCCACCACCATTAGCCCAATCGGGCGCATTGTGCGCGAAACAGGCATTCCGTGCGGGTGTACGGGTGTGTGGCCCCGCGGCCCAACTACATACATGGGCCAGATACGATAGTAACTGCAGAAGTGTACTACGGACACAATCTACAAGCACCCTAGTTTGGTAGAATTGGCAGAAAACACCCACAATAACCACGCCAGGCCCCGTATCCGGAGCCCTTCACACCCGTACACCACCACTGGCCACGCACTCTCAATCCCGAATCCACAAGAATGTCCGATTTGCCCCAGTCTTTCAGGTTTTCCGACACTGGTTACGGCGGCAGTTCCAGCGCCTCGCCCACAAACGCAACAGTGCCTAGCATCAATATTGGCGGTCTGCCGGCGTCGCCAGCCAGCCCTGTAAACGAGCTCTTGGGCCGTTCGCTCGATATCAAAAAACAGCTACTGCAGTCGTTCCACGGCCACTCGGCGGCTGTTTCTGGCGGCGTGTCGAAACCAAAGTCCAGACGGAATTCTGCGTACCACATCAAGGCTGAAGATGCCGACTCGGGGGAAAACGGACACGATAACGATAACGAAGACAAGGAAGATCAGGGCATCGAGCGCAAACGCAGAGACAATATCAACGAGAAGATCCAGGAGCTTTTGACGCTCATTCCCGCCGAGTATTTCCAGGAATCCAAGGACGTGCCTGTGGGTGCACCAAACGCAACCCAGAGTGGTCAAACCATTCCTCCGCATAGTAGCCAGAGTCAGGCCCAAAATCAGTACGATGAATTGGCCATGGCCAAGTCCACCGGTACACGCGACGGGAAACCCAACAAGGGCCAGATCCTTACCCAGGCAGTCGAGTATATCCAGTATCTCCAGAACCTAATTGACGAAAATAACCGGCGCGAAGTGGAGTTGTTTCTAAAGATGAAAACGCTCGAGAAGCTGCCGGATCCTAATGCGGAGGTCAATGTGCCTATAGCCGTTGAGGCCACGAGCGCGGAAAAAGCATTGGGCGAAATAGGGGTGGGCCCCGAGTCCGAGCAGTATTTCCGCAGTGTCCTTATAGAGTCGCTGGGGGCGTTCAAGGTGGACTCGTAATCAGGGGAGCTGGAAACTGTAGTCGATGGTGACATTTGGAATTGACGGACGATATGAGAAGCGGAGAAAGCTGCTGGTAGGAAATTGACGGAAATACTGGGATTCACTATCACTGGCTGGGACAGAACCAGGATCGTGCCTCCAAAGGATATAGAATACGTTGGCTGAGGTCATTATTGGGGGGTACGATGACCGCGATTGATTACAAGTTCTATTGCAAGTGGTGTCATGTGATCTAAGAATCTAAGTATGTACATACTAGGGGATTCTTGGGCAGTCCAGTGCTTTTCTTGCAATCGCTTATTGAACTCAAAGCGTGGTGATTACTGGCAATAGTGTGGTCTAGACAACGTAATGGAAAGAATTGGAAGGAAAGAATCCCCTGCAACAACTACCAGGCTGTTCGTTACGTCACACTATCTTTGTCGTGAATGCCCAAGAGGCGACCGACCGAACGAAAGTCTTTGGTTGCATTGCTGCTCTAAATAATAACCACTCTTTTGGGATTGAATGCTCCATCTCGTCAACACCTTACCACCACTCTATATAAATAACCCGCAGCAAGGTCACACAATCCTGACGTAGCTCTGAAGTGTCGTCGTTGTCGGTAGAATACACCAATCGTCAACGGCTGATGCGTCTCTGAAGCCTGGATTACCACACTTGCGCCCTTTCTCATAAGATCTGACTGAGGATACAATTCGAGGACCATAGAGATCAAATCAAAGATATGCTCTGAGAAAATCGAAGATCTAATCCAAGGCGTTATCAAAGACTAATCTAAGACAATCGAAGACATAGTCCAAGACAACCTGAGACAATAGATCTGATCAGATCACATCTAACCCCAAATAGACTCAGCCGAATACCAATATCGATATTCTCCATTTATCCATCACCACATCACATGCACCCACAAACCACTTCAACTCACCTTTTAACCACGCCTAATTACTTCTCTTTGAGCGTCCCACACGCTCTCGTTCATCGGCATACTCCTCTAACATATAAGCCGGTAAATAACCATCTCCCAGCTTGAGGAACGTGTTTTCGACCGTCGTGTCCACACCACCTAAAGACGTGTAGCCACGGTCGTACAACACACAGTAGTCTAAACTGCACGCCATGATGAAGTCCCAGATTTCGCAGTAGTGCCAGTGCAAAATCGGGTGTATGCGCAAAAATTTCGGCCAGTTGTGGTCGGTTTCCTGCTCATACAGCAATTCAGACCCGTATGGGTCTGCGTGCCGGATGCCGACCACTATGGCCCTGATGCTCGGGTTGATGTCCTTTAGATAGTGCTCGAAACCCTCCTTCATGGAACTGTGGATGGTGACCGGATTTAGCAGGTACTCTTTTGTGGACTGCTGGATGAACGCAGAGAGTTCCGGGAACGGCAGCTCCAGATCCACGTAGATGGCGTCGAGTTTGAAGTTGTGGGGTAGATTTTGCTGCTGCACTTTGCGAAAAACGGCTGCTAGAAGCAACGTGAGCATGACGAGGCAGTCTTTGCCACCGTTGTAGGAAACGGCGATTTCCTCGAGACTGGCGTTAGTACAGAAGCAGAAAAGAGCACAATGTAGAACCGTGAAAAAAGGGAGTTGTGGACATTTTGTAGAACACCCCATGCTCGCTCACCGGGCCCGGAAAAACCGCAGCAAGCCCAGCTTTGAAGCATGCCCAATCCACGCCCAAACGGAAAAAAAAAACAAACAAAAACATACCTATGCGAATCTAGGGCGCCCGCTAGCACCTCCATCGATTTCCTGACTTTTTCCTTCACGATTTGCCGGCGCTGCGGCCGCACCACATAGCGTGGCTCCAACCTTGCAAGGTGGCCGTGGGCCAAAGTGTCGCCCAAAAACGCCTCCACCAACTCGTGGGCCTGCTTGCATTTCTCGAAAAAAGGCACCGGATACGCGTGGGTGTCCCGCGGGCCCGGCGTGGCGTCGCTGCTCATGATAGTGCTGGTTTTGTGGGGAACTGTCCGAGGCTGCTGGGATCTTTTTTTGTTCACATGTCGTGCATGGGGCCACAACTCTGGGGCCGTGCACCATGCCGGAGCCGAGAGCGCGGGTGGGTGCAATAGATGGGGATTTGGAGAGGGTTGGGAGGGAATTGGGAATCGGAGGGGTGGTGTGGGGAAACGCGGGTGGGGTGATTGAGTGGTGGGTTTTGGTGGGTTTTGGTGAGGTGTGGTTCGGGGTGTTTTTATGGGAAAAGTGTTGCAAGGTGGGGGTTGAGCACATGGAGGAGACCAGCAAGTGCGTATGGGAGGCCGCGGCCGGCTGCGAATGTTGCGTGCTGTGCCAGTATCGGGCTGGCCTAGGATCTTTCGTTTTATTGCTGGGGTTGGTCCTCGGTAGTGGACCGTTCGGAATTGTACGGTGGCAGGGTGGAGGATCTTTGAAAACCGATTGTTTGCTGAGGAGCGGAGATAGTGGTCAGGAAAAGCCTACTGTCGAAGATCCAGACTAGCCACTTTCCATGGCATTCTTGCAATCAAACTGGTTCTCATCGTGGACTTCACGTGATGCGGTCAAACCAGAGGACTCTTTCTGGGTGCTTCAGCTGCTGTGGTGTGGCAATTTGCAATTTTAGCCATTTCAACCTCAAGGGCCAGGCGGGGTACCACGATGGGCTTTTAAATCGTCTAGTTTCACAGAAATGTGCCCTTGTTGACGTTGAAAACGGTTGGACGAGATCCTGCCACCCTGAGACCCCATTGCCAGAAGCACATACTCTAT
Source organism: Metschnikowia kunwiensis (assembly GCA_030583255.1). NCBI lineage: Eukaryota > Fungi > Ascomycota > Pichiomycetes > Serinales > Metschnikowiaceae > Metschnikowia > Metschnikowia kunwiensis. The sequence goes on from JAJMHQ010000025.1 coordinate 64,852, forward strand.
TCGCTTACAGGGCCTCTGGGCCAGGGGTCTCCAGAATGTGCCACTTTTTCAACACGCTTTCGTGCGGTTGAAATCAACATTGAGATCTTCAATGCTATCTACTGGTGTCAGCAACCATGTGCTGGGTACTCAGCTCCCCGTACTCTGCCTTCTGATCCCGTTTTCCTCCATGCATCTGTCTCAATCTCCAGAATGCGCCAGAGAATTTTGTCTGTACAACTCGACCAATGCGTCGTGTGATGGTTTCATGCTCAGACCGACCAAATTCCCATGCAAATGAAGGCACCGGCTCAACACCATCGTCAAGTCGTAGAAGGCATTCTTCAACAACCGGATGTTAGCGTAGTACGGCTTTCCATCGTACCGTGGATCCAAGAAATAGGCACGGAACTGACCAACGCCTCCATTCACTTATTAGTGTAGTCTGCCTTCTCATGGACGGCCATGCTGAGCATACTCTCCGTTTGCACCAACTCGTTTTTTTTGTTCAAAATAATGCGGGTGGCGTTTTCCAACGGTGAATTCTTAGGCTCGGTTCCCTTTCTCGACTCCAATGCCCTATTCCTCCTTCTTAAACAACACCTGTAGAAAAAACTCTTTGGAATCCGCGTCCCAGTACCACCAGTAATTCTCCGACATCTCGTCGCCCACAGGCTGGTCGATCTGCACATTGACGGGGAAACACACGGCGACATTCTCGTACGGTTCTGCAGAAAGCACCAAGTACTGCCATTTGCTCCCCTCCAAGTCGTCGTCCTCCTCATAGTCGGTTTTTTCATTCTGTAGAAAGCTCCTGCTGAGTGCCTGGTTTTTCAGCGACAACTCGTAGTACGACATGAACCGAAAGAACGGCTCTTGCACCGTGATTTGCGGAAGTTGTGCTTGCACTAGCATCCCCATCTGGAGCAGTTCTGGCAGCCTGATTTTGGTCACTTTTAGCGTGGGCCGGCCGACCTTTCGCCAGTGCCTTTTCTCCACGTTTGTCATTGAAACACCACCGGCGGGCCCGGGCGCCTTGTTGTACTTTTCGTCTAGAATCCGTCTCCGTTCTAGGTTCAACCCGTGTTTTTTTCCGCCAAGATGGGAAATATACGACGCCTCGTTGGTGTGCGTGGTGAGGCAGAGGCGGCACTCGAGCATGCCCAAGTGGTTTCTGAAAACATAGGGATCCGAGTCCAAATCGAGCACCTGCGTGGTTAAAAGCTCTTTGATACGGCGTTTGGTATGGACGTTGCTCTCGTGCCGATCGGCGACTGCACCGGCGCCTTTTTTCGAGTTGACACGATCCGAGTAGTCCATGGTACCGTTGATATTGTGGTGTTAATATCGTGGTAGTCTTAATATTGTGGTAATATTGTGTTAAATGTAGTGTTTTGGAGTATGGTGATATATAACGGAATCCGGCGCAATAACGGGTGAGTCCAGTGACCTTGGTGGGGCAACGTGGAAATGGGAGGGTGGATTTATTTGTTGCCAGAGAATCTAAAGCTCTTTTAATGTGAACAATTGTGGATAAGAATGAGATGGAGATGTAGGTGCGTTCGATGCTCACAGTGGAGCCGTGGCTCATAACCACGAGAGTTGTGTGGTTTCGGTTTGGAAGATTGTTCTTGCCTGATTGGCACTACGGAAAGGATTGTTTTTTCTTGTGAGTCTGCGTTTATGGAATTCTGTGATCTGTATATCCTCATGTATTTGTAGATTCAAATATGGCGGATTAGTAGCCCACGCAAATGCCTGTCACTGCTTCGGCTCATCAATGCAGTCGAAGAATTTCCATCATCTGTGCGTCTCTGCTCAAGATTCGGAAAAGAATCATCGTCTTTGGTGCCTGATTGTTCGATTAGACTTGTGCGTTCACGGCGGCTCCGCCAAGAGGTACTCCCATATCATTCCATATTCGTCCATATCATTCCATATTTGATGACAAGTGAGAGGCCATGTTTCCGTTCATTTACGCCACCACTCATTTCCTGGCAGTGTACCTGCTGAAATGACGTGATATATGGTACTAGTTCGCTGAACTAGGATTCTATCCTGGTACTGGTTCACTCTGCCTGATACTAGTTTCTCAATTGTGCGAGTCCCTTTTGGCCAAGTGTATAAATAGTGCTTAAAAGGCCATATTACCTAGCAACACCCAGCCACTTAAGTCCTTTTCCTTATGAAAGTCCACGTCAATGTCCTTCCCATGATCATACTTGCAGCAGCAGCAGTCAAGCCCTTCAAGGCCGGAGAAAGAGTGTATTCTCATCGCTCCGGGATCCAGGAAACCACAGTCTGCCTCGAGCTGGACGTCTGCACACGAAACGTGCTAGCTAGCTATGCTCCTGACCCGGAATGGTGTGTGCTGGCAGAAAAGGGAAAATTGGTGGTGGAGGTTCCGGACGCCGGATGGAAGGTTCCTCAATATCCCGAAGAAATAGAATAGAAGTGAGGCATCGGCCACTGGCCATGGCCGAAATTAAATCAATGCAAACATCACTGAATGTGTTCTGTACCCACGCAGTGGGGAGACTGGTCGAAGTGCGTTTTTGGGCCATGCAGTAGTAGCAAGCAATCTTCATTTCTCCACTAAGTATGAGCCAGTCCCGTAACGCGACGGCTAAAGCACAGTTTCAAAAGTCGTGTTGGCAATGCCCAACCTTCGTATGCTTAGTTGGGAATCCAATACGCTGCCAGACGCACAGTCATTGCAATCTCAAGTTGCAGCTAGGACCTTGAGCTTTCAAGGTGATACCCAGGTTGCCGTACCAGTCAAAGGAAACAGAAATCACAGGATAGTCGCAAAACTCAGAGAGGTCCCTGTAAGAGATGAACTTCCTTCTAAACCAATCTACTACTGCGCACGACTGGTAACTCGCAGTGTCCACATCGTGATTTCTGCAAGAGTCAGCTTAGGCATAAGACGATTTGATTGGAGCTTGAGATTTCACTCTATTCCAGCAGTCCTTGGTGATCACCTAACGCCTAAGCAGAGCCAATCACTCGATCCCAGAGAAGTCTAGATCTTGGGCACAGTATTCTTCCTCACAAAGGATAAACATGGAAATTCCCCAAAATGCAGTTTCACATACAATCTGATTTTCGATATTCCGATAGAGCGCAGTCTCAACTACTTACTCCCGCCAATCCAATTCTAGTCTTGTGCAACGAAATAGCCCAAGCGCCACGTGACCCATATCTGCCGCGCGGAATTCGAACACTTGAACCCAAGTATTCGAACCACCGCTCACGAAAACGGTCTATCCGAAAGGTCTCCACTCTCTACTATCTCCCATCCTGTGAACTTTTTTTCATCTCTACTCTTGCCCTATCGGAAATTACCGACCACCATTCCACGCGCGTCCGCGGGGCGAAATGCGCCTGGTGTACGGGTCTACACGTCTTCCGCTCGCGCCTGCCTCAACTAGGAAACCAGCATTCCTCCATGCCAATATATATTCCAGCCTACAGTGTCAGATAATTGCACATAGCACACGCTGGAACTTGCTGAAGGACGCTCCCCACACCGTTGAGCACCGTTTTATTCGTTTCTACGGGCCCTGTTTACCAAAGACGCTCTTTTTCCGACCGAAACCGTGCCCGAAAAGGCTAAAAAAATCCGCCGATTAAGCGCCAGCCAAACCCCATAAACAAACCCCTAATTGCCCGTCGCTTTCGCTTTTTATGGCCATGGACTCTCCACAGAACATTGGCGACACCACCACAAGCTCGATCGCCAACCAATTATACGGCACACACTTACACAAAACCAATGTATCTGGGATGGCTTTTCCCGCCAAATCACCCGCGCCAAAAGTGTGCCTGGCGGTGTATTCGGGCCAGAAATTTATCCAGATTTCCGTCGTATTGGGCTCCTCGGCAAAACCCGCCAAATCCGACACCGTCACTGTTTTGCGCCGTGTGCAAGATTCGTACGTAAATGTGTCGCAAATGCTCCAGATTCTTGTCGTTCTAGAACACTACACGCCCGAGCAGGCCGGGGCATTTCTCCGCAACGAAATCACCACGAACACTCAATACTTGCCCGAGTCGCACGAGCACTCGTTGCCGCTATTCAACGACTTTTCTGACCACGAAGTGCGCCAGATCCGCGGACTTTGGATCCCGTTTGATAAGGCCATTCTGATTGCGGTAAAGTTCGACATTTACCGACTCATCAAGAACGTGTTTCTTGTTGATGTGCACGACTTCGAGAAGCTCCCGAAATTGGGCTCGGACCTGTCTTTTTCGTCTCCTTCGCTGCCGCTGAAACGCGGGATAAACGACACAGAAAACGACTCCTTCATCGACTCGCCCATCAAAAAACGCAAGACCACCAATGTGGGCGCGCGTGACGCAAAGAGGGGGGCCAATTTGAAGAAGTTGGCGGCGGCTAACACAAACTATCCCTACACGCTGCCGCCATTGACGATCGACGAGAAGAATCGCGAGCTCATTGCGGAAGCAAAGCTTTTGTTTAACGAGATCTTCAAGTCCGACAAAAAGGACTCGTTTTCGAAGGACGACATCGAAACGCACTTTAGGAAAATCACGGAGAAGTGCCGATCTCAAAACATCTCGACTTCGTCAGTTCTTGACGTTCCCTTAGACCAGCGTGGGAAAACGGCATTACACTATGCTGCTACATTAGCATGTGAAAACTTAGTGCAAAGCTTTATTGAGCTAAAGGCCTGCTCACCTGTGAGGGGAGACAATAAGGGCGAGTCTCCGCTAACCGCCACCATTCAGGTGACTAACTCAATGGTGAAAGGTAACTTCGCGGACATGCTCGACGCGTGGTTGTGGCCAAACTTGTGGCTTTTCGACAACAAAAACCAATCGTTCTTCCACTACTTGATCCTGCTGGCGGCCAAAAACCCCAAGAGCTCCAAGTTCTACCTTGGAAAGATTTTGGAGTGGATCATGGCGAGCCCCGAGAAGAAGGAATACCTAGAAACCTTGAGCCACAAAATCGTGAATGCGCAGGAGACGAAAAGTGGCAATACCGCTCTTCACTTGGCTGCGGAAAACGGACTCAAGTGGTACGTGTACATATTACTTGAGCTTGGCGCGGACTTGACTGTGGCGAACAGCATGAGTGTTAAACCCACCAGCTTTAACTGTGTTAACGAAGTGGTGGAGGTACGGAATGCGTTCAAAAGCAACTCTGTTTCGCCCGCAACGACTGCTGCTTTGCTCGAAGCCTTGGAAGCAGATGACGATAATGATGACTACTTGATTCTGCTTGTCCACACGGGTGTCGAGTTTTGGAAAAAGCTGACGCCGTTCCCAGAAATTGGGCAGCTCGAGGAGGACGATTCACCATTAGTTTCCAATGGCAAAGAGCTCACGCCCACAAGCGAGGTATCAACATCATCGCTACTTTCGAACAAGATATTCAAATCTATTCAGGATCTTTTGAGCAACACCAATGATGAATACGAGAAGGTCATTCATTCCAAGAGGGCAGAGATTAATAGCTTGAACAAGGAACTAAGGGATGCTACAATCGTCACGGCAAACAACCGGCTCATAGCAAAGAACATTGCGGGGAAAATGACACAGGTCGACACGATGAAGTTGCAAATGTTGAACATCAACGAAAGATTACAAATGCTCCAAAAGGAACTAAGCAGCGTGGGAGACGAAGATGTATTTAACCCAGACTGGGAGGTAGACCCATCTTCGCTTGAAAAGTATGACGCAGACGAGCCTTTCATCATCAGAGCCATATACGATAAACTCGCAAACGGTGAGGCAGTTGAGTCCACCCCCGAGTTGATGGAGTCGCTCCCGCCTCTGGAGGTGTTGAGAGCGAGATTAAAGGCGTATGAGGAGGTGAACTCGAAGCTAGAGAAGGAGTTGGAGAATTTGGTGGACTACGGTAACCTCACCGCCCAGTTTAAGAAGGTGGTGAGCAGCTGCACTGGCGTGGACATCAACGAAGTGGATGAATTACTAGACGGTTTGCTTGAGGCCGTCGAGGGACAACAGTGAGAACACAAAGATCGTTACGGGACGTGTATTATATTTGAAAGGGCCTCACACCAAGCCTTCGTAGGAGTTCAATGAGCTGATGAGCGCCGGGTCAGCCTTGACGATGCGCTTCAAGTCGTTGAAATCCAAATAGTCGATGTCCTTGTTCTTGTCGATGATCAGAAACAACTTCGCTGCTCTTAGCTCGGGCGTCTTCTCGTCCTCGGGCAACGCCACCATTGGGCCAACCATTTTGTATATCGCGGACACTACCGAAAGCACGTCCTGGTAGTAGATCTTACCGTCGCGATCCAAGTCGTATAGACGGAAAGTGAAGTCGAGTTTCTGCTGCATGTCGCCCCTGGCGGTGAGCGAGAGCGCAATGATGAACTCCTTGAAGTCGATGTACTTGGAGTTGTCTGTGTCGAAAATCCGGAAAAGATAGTGGCAATATTCTGTCGGGTCGCCGAACGGGAAAAACTGCTTGAACACTTTGGCAAACTCCTCCTCGGAAAGCTGCCCGCTGGGACAATCACGCAAGAATCCTTTGTACCATTGCTGTAGTTCACGCTTGTCGAAAAGCGTGCGGTCACGTAGTTGTTTGATTTCCTCTTTGGAGAGTTTCGACACTGCTTTCCCCATAGTGAACACAGAAGGATATATGGAACGGCTCACGTGGGAAATATGCGGCAAGAAATGCAGTGGCTTTGGCTTTGAGGTCTTGCAGATGTACGGGTCCAACTGCTGTGTCCTATTCCCCGAAATAATGGTGTTTTATGGGGGATTGTATATCTTGCAAGCGCTAGTACAGTTTGAACGTGGTGTATGTGAGGTGCGAAGTATGCGCAACACAGCATGCCTGGATACAGTGACGGTGTGGGCTAGATTTAGGCATTTTTCCGAAAGCAACCGAAGACGGTGGATGTGCCTTTTTTTCATTAAAAGTGAATATTGACGTAATCAAAACAAAAGTGGCTATATAGGTTGATGAAAATTTGAAGAAATCGAGGAGGTGGTTGTATTTGGCCAGACTGGTGTTAATCTTAGTAGATTGTGGAAACAGCAAGGTCTATCTCGAGCACTTTTGATGAACTTTTAGGGCTGTTCCCTCATGATCACAAGCAAACGAGTGCCTTATTGGTTTGCAAAGGACCTGCCTAAATAAATTCACTTTGCAGGTCTTCAAAGTATAGATAAGGGGGTCTGTAGGGTCCTCCAGTATGACCGTAGCTCGCCATCAGGATATCCCCGCTATTTTGCATAGCCATTTTCGAAGCCATAGATAACACTGTCGTCCTTGGAAATTTCCTTATTTCCATGCATCTCTTCAAGTAAACTCAGCCAATATCTTAGCACTGGGCACGACCATTTCGGGCCACCAAAGACACCGGACACAACTAGATCAGACTCGAAAAGGATGAGGATGTAGACCACAGTGTCTCTAATAGCCAAGGTCAAAAAGACTGAGGTGGAGGCTACATCTCCTTTGATAGTTGTGTTCATGAAGAAGGTCTTGCCTAAATATCACGTATATAAAGATCTGAAGCGACCCATCTCTCGTTCACTAAAGGGCACTCTGCGGGCACCCGGAACAGTAAAGAGGAGAATAGCACATTCAATGGGTCGTTTGTTGAAAAGAAGGACCGCCAACTGTAGATTCAGTATATCGGAGTATAAGCACCAATCGGCTGCAAAATATAGTCTGAGATCTACGGATTGATGCACACACATACCCATCATCCTAAGTCCCAGTATTCACCCTTAGCTAACTACAATGTACTGGGCAATCTTTGACATGCAAAATTGACCATTTCGGAAGGCCCGGTTGGACCCGGAAACATCACCTTGGCCGCACGGGCTAAGGTCGTGTGAATGTTTGGGGAACGATCACAGCCATCGATCCGAATGCCCGGCTTCCCAACATCTCGCTTCAGTAATAGATAACATGTAAAAAAAACATTGCAACAAACTGGACCAGATTTCCGACATATACTAACTATTACTCCGACGGCCCGGGGCATCACGTGACCCGCACACCCGGCTCTACCAGAATCGCTCTCCACAATTTGCAGATCTTCTTCCACTTCAATAAAAAATGTTCACGAAATCCGTCAAACCCGTCCGGCTCGTGAGATTTCTCAACCACGGCAAACCACAGAACCCGTCATATAATGAGCTTGCCTCGCGGATCGACCCGATCGTCAGGACAAACGAGCTGATCGACGTGAAACGGGCGCGTTTAACCTACCAGTCGAGGAAACGGGGCATTTTGGAGAGCGACTTGTTGTTGTCCAGATTTGCTAAAAAGCACCTCCACGGATTCAGCATGGAGCAGTTGGACGAGTACGACAAGCTCCTTGATGAGCCTGATTGGGACATCTACTACTGGGCGACGAAAAACTACGACGTGACGCCTTTGCCCGAAAAGTGGCAGAAATCCGAGATTTTGGCCTTGTTGCAAAAGGACACGGAGAACAACGACGGCGAGATCCTCCGCATGCCTGACTTGCACTGAGGTGTGGGCGGAGACTGTACATAGATAAGAAACGCTTAGTTGGGTTCGAGAAGGGTGGAGATCGTAGGAGAACGGATGGAGAGGGGAGGGGAATCTGGAGGAGTGTCAGTTGCGACCAGGAACTTGGAGATCTGCTACCCTTTCCCTTGTTATAAGCCATAGTGAATTAAAGACGACTAGAGTATTCAGTGTATTCTTCGAGATTCCTTTTATACCCTGTTCCGGATAGAGTCCGTTTAATCGGGAACTAGTGGAATCACCCTTTCTACCATTATGACTGCTGTGCATAATTCCCGCTTCACTCTCGCTAGCCTGTGACGTCCTGTCATAAAGATGTCTTAAAACTCAGTACCCTTTTTCTTCGAGCGGGACTCTACTTCCGTGTTCATCTCGCAAACGTCTGAAAAGGCTTGTGTGGAACGACCAAACTCGGGAAACCCTCCTCAGTCTTTGTACGTTCTATCTTTTGCGTCGTCCAACCTGGCATTCTGCCTCTCTAGTTGCAGCTCTATCTCCAAAAGATTTCTCCTCTCTTGCTTCTTTCAATAAACATTCTGCCGCCTGTTCGATGTCTGCCACCTCCGTTTGGTACGCCTTCAAGTTGTAGTAGAAGCAGTGACTCTCCGCTGCCTTCTTGCACATTTCATCTGCGTAGTAGCCCATCGATCGCTTCGATGGCCTGCAAACTGCCTAGGTCACTGCGTAAACGTCCCCGTACTACTTGTGGTTTATGAGCTCATTTATCAAAGAAATAACTGCTTTTGGCTCGCTGGTACTGCTCGAGATTGGACACTGTGTTGTCGACAATTGGAGGCAAGCTTTTGCGAAGAGCGTTGAGCTTTTCGGCCAATTTACTCAAAGAGCAAGCTTCTTTGGTTTCAGGCTTGGGTTAAGAATCGTTTGTTAGCCAGTGCTTCTGGTCACTGAAGGAACTGTGCTTTCTTGGCCGGGCTTTGGGAGCATTTTGGACCGGTTTTTCAGGCGAGTCCTCGGTTTCGAACTACGCTGGAGCCACCTGTCTGACTAAGTCTTTTCAAATTCAATATACTGCCGGTGGGCCTTTATCCGTTTGATCTCGTTCTCGTCTTTGGCGAACAATAGTTCGGAAAGGTGACCGTCGTTGGGCCCGTTTCCCCAATAGTCCACAAGGCCAGGGCAGTGAGGGCCAGCTCTCCTGGACACAATGGCCGCAGAGACAGCTGATACCAATGAAATAGAGACGATTTTCATTGCAAAAGAGTGGGTTAACAATCCGAATACCCTGGCGAAATGGCACTTCTTATACGCCATGGGTTTCGAGCGCTGCACCTTTAGACAACAAACGAACTACCAGCACAGTCGGCTAATCAACAATGACCGTTTGGATTTCAGTGTCCAGCGAGCGTAGAGTAGAATTACTAGTGCAATTTACAGCAATTGGCGAAAGCTGGAAGACACGCCCCTGCTTCCCCATCGAGTAAAACCTTATGTCTTTGAAAGAAGCGAGTCAAAATACGACAAGCCGAACGTGAAAAAAGCTCGTTTCCCTCCGCTTACTGATGCATCTTATGGTGTATTATCTTCCATTGTTCACCAGATAGCTGCGCTATATAGCATGTGGCAGCCACAGGCAATAATGGCAAGGCTGGTTGTATTTAGACGATCCAAGAACAGCCCACTTTAGTTCTTTTCCGGTAGACTAAAAGGTATACCCATCTAATTTCCAGTTTCGAAATAACGGCCCGCTGCATGGGACATGGGCGCAGCCGCAATACACTTACTATCCGACACGCCACACCATTAAGAAACGTCGAGCAGGGAGCAGTCCCAGCGAAGGTTTACCAAGTTTGAAAAAGTGTGAAAAAAAATACACGGGAGAGTCCTGTCTTCGTTGCCTCAGACTACATTCATCTAATCGATCTGCGCACTGGCACCGTTCCAAGGGCATGGCCTGCGTAACGGTCGCTCCTAGGCAAAGCATGTCAACATTGTGCAAATCTCTGCAGGCCGTATCATACCCCAACGGGGCCATCCCTCCAGTTCCATCCGGTCACGTGCCCCACATCACGTGCTCTTCCACTTTGTAAGCTGGTGTTCAGAAAAGACCCAAGAGCAAAGCTCTTTTTAGTTCAAGTCGCAGCAAACTGCAATCACACTGCTCCCTTTCACCCATAACCCAGCCGTTCTTTCTCTCTGCTATCTATCGCAACCGCACACCTGTATCTTATCTACACGTGCATACCCCCACCAAAAGTTCCCTCCAAACCACAGTTTAACGCTCCAATCCATAAATCATAAACGAAAACCAAAACCCGAACCTCGAAACTATCATGATTTCTGTGTCCTCCGTTCCGGAATCGCTCAGAAACGACAGGCTGGTGGCCCCCTTCATCGCTCGCCTGGCAGAGCTCGCAGAAGTCAATCCAGTCGTCAGCTACTACTGCAAATTGTACGTCTTAGAGCACATTCTTTCCCAGAAACTCCACCAAACGGGCAAAGACGTAGAAGCCTTCACGGTGCTGCTCTTGGACGACACGGAGAACACAAAGGCGCTGGACGACGAATCCGTGCGTCACGTGCTCGGCAGCAAACAGCTCTCGATCAATCTCGTGTTCGTGTTTGCGTTCAAGCTTTACAACAGCTGCTTGGAGGACTTGGGCCAGTATGACGGGGTTTCCAAGGCCCGTTTGGCCCAGAAATTGCGGGCCACGATCAATTTCTGGTCGCTTTTTCCGCTCTTCGCAGGCGACACCGAGGACCCTATAGATTACGCCAAAACGTCGGGGGGCCAGTGTGCCTCGGAGGAGCAGTTCTTGGCGTTTACGAAGGACAAAATCAAGACCTTGAAGTACCAGTTGAGCCGGCTCTTGAAGGACGAGGTGCCTGTGAAAGGAGAGGAGCAAGAATTGGAAGAATTAGGCGACCTAGCAGGCGCTGGAAACTCGCCTGAGGAAAGTGCCACGGACAACATCAGTAAATCCGGGGGCGAAAGCAACGAAAACAAAGCCCCTGCTGGCGATATTGCGGGTGCTAGTACCGATTTTGAGGATCCCTCTGACTCACCGGGCCAGGGCTTTTCGCTTCCGAGTGCACCGCAAAAGGATCCCAAATTGGGCTCTGAAAGTGAAGACGAAAATACCGGTACCCCCTTTACGCTTCCGGGCGCCCCCAAATTCGACCCCAGTGCTAATTCTGATGCTGAGGATACCGACCTACACTTGCCAGGAGCACCCAAGCTTCTCCCCGACGACGATCTCTCCCACGTGAATAAAAAATCGTCCATCCACGTGTTCCAGCCCAAGGGCCCAAATCCGGGAGAAGTCGTGCCAAAATCCGCACCCCCAAAAGCACCCCAAAGAAGTGCTTCAAATACAGTGCACGTGACCAGGGAATCCGTCCACACGATCGTGGACACCACGGAGCAGATCGGGAAGATCCAGAAACACGCGAAATTTGCCATTTCTGCGTTGAACTATGAAGACTTTTCTACTGCTGAGGCCGAGTTGGTCAAGGGCCTAGAGATGCTACGCAGTATAAGGTGAGACCAGTAAACAGGGGCGGATTTGCGGTGGTGGTTCATGGGGTAGTATGGTGAGATGGAGCATGGGTATGCGAGCTGGGATGTGATTAAGTGGGGCATGTTGGAGACCTGGTCCGTTTTAGCACTGCGTTGTCAAAAGCGGTTCAGTTTATGGTGTTAGTGGCTCTTTATTTGCGCTTGGTGGTAAAATCTGCTGGCCGGGCTCTAGCCATATTCAGTGTCGTGTCTGGTTGCGGTGTGCTGGCTGGTGATCTCCCGAATATGCGTCCTGCTTCTTTTGATATTTTTCATTTCGATAACGGTGCCTTTATGTTATGCCTCGGGTTGGATTACTCCCATAGCCAGCTCATGGAGTGATACGATTCCTACAGCTAGTGATACGATTCCTACAGCTAGCTCGAGCACTGCTAACGGTGGTAACGGGTGTTTGAGAAACACGAAGATTTAACTCTTGACCCAGTGCCCTAGACCACTCTCGATGGGAATGTTTAGGAGCCAAAGTTGGCATATAAGAGCATGCATGATACAACATATATCGGAATACAGGCAAGGTATACATCACTGTCACATGGGAGTGAACTAGACAAGGTCTTATCATGTATTCGTTTAGCAACCTTGCATTTGCGTTAGTTCTGGAACTACTTGAGGAGTACTGGCGAGTCCGCTGAAAAAGGAGTGGACAGTCTTCAAATTCCTAGAACTATTGACTTTAATGAGCAACGGCCATTTGAGGACGTCTGTTGTGAAGGCTATATTTTGCGGTTCGTTGCTGTATGCACCTATTGGCAGACCATAACTTGGGAGTCTTTCGGGAGTGAAGTCTTTAGGGAGGTTTGAGGTCATTGGCAGATGCTTCCGCCTCCAATTCTTTCATGAATTCGTGCCGGAGTGCAATTTCATTTCTGTCCTCTAGTATTGCCTAGGCTCTTTTGGGAGTTCGTGAATACAACCAAAGCTTAGATACGGAGTCTTGCTTGGCTTTTTTCCGTCCATGCCTCCCGAGAGAATGTAGCAAGATCTTATACGTAAATCTGTCTTGCCTTCGCATATGGAGAATCGATTCTATGCCCATTGCTTATCCCGCTTCGTGTCGATAAGACTATGATGTATTTGAACAATGCAGTCACAACTTTCCACCCATTCCAGTTGCTGTATCTCTTCCGCCAAGCCTATAGCCAACACTATGCTCGCTAATACCATTCTCACCCAGAAGTAGCCAACAATATGTTCGCTATACCGTAATATCCCCACCCAGCATCTCATCAGCAAAAAACCTCACGACGCTCCGCCCCAAACGCCTCCTCCTCACGAACCGTACATTTCCATGAGCTTCCTGCGCTTCTTCTCGCCTTCTTTTCTGCGAGCCTCCTCGTTCTGCCGATTCCGCAACATCATTAGCGTAGGACTGGCCTCCATGCTGAGGCTCAAATCTGCACCCTTTTGCTCCTCTAACTGCGCATTGGGATCACTCAAACTGGCCAATTGCGCGTCGTAGTGTGCTTTTTTCTGCTGCTGCTCGAACTCCTGGTTCTGCTCCCACGCAAACTTTTGCATCTTCTTGAACTCCGTCATGTCCTGGCTCTCCTTTACGAACTCTGAGTCGTCATTTACGATGGCTGATGTGGAGTCAGTGCCTAGCCGGATTTTTCCACCCACGTTTCCGTTGATGGCCCGGATATACGCAGGGACGTCCCGGCGGTCACGCACGGTCTTTTCCATCGGATCCTCCACGTGGCCCAGCTTCAAGTCGGAGCGTGCGAGGCCCAATTCTTCAAGCTCTAGCTCATAGTCGGTATCGTCGGAGTCCTCGTTGGTATTTCCCGTCTTTGTCTTGCTCTTGACCAGTTCCCACTTTGCGAGTATGTCGTCCCACTCGGCCGCCGAATGGCCGTGCCAGCGGTCCCGTTTAGCGTCGTAGTCGTCCGTGTCACGTGACCCTGGACCGTGGATTTCTCCGCTGTCGGTGATGCCCGAACCGGCCTGCGGCTGAGAGTGATCCACGGGATTCTGCCCTGGTGTTTTTCGGTGGTGAGCTAGCGCGTCTGGGGTGTTTTTTTCGTCGTTTTCGCCGTTTGCCAAAGCTGTCTTGTAGTACCAGGGCACGTTCAGAATGTACTTTGGGATGTACAGGTTCGACGAGTCTGCCAGCGCCATGATTGATAGGGTTGGCCTGGAGATGGATCGGAGTGTTTTACTCGTATTTCTTTCTTTTCTTAGAAAGCTGCTCTTAGGTCCTGTTTATTAGTTCAGATTTTGTAGTTGCCATCGCGATGCAGCTTGGCGAATTGTGGAGATCCTGTATAGAGTAGGTTGTTTGATGCATTAGAAAGTTATACCCACCCTAATTGGCAGTTCCTAGGTTGGCTGGGCGGATACCAGCGGTGTTCGTTTCAGGGGCAGTGCTTTTCAAAATCTGAAAAGGTGGTTTGTGGTGCAACTCTATACACCTGGACTGCCTCCGTACAGGTCGTTTTGGAAGAATCGGTGGGTCACCTTTAACGCTACATTTTAACCGAAATGTGTTTCTGAGTCATGGATTGTGACTCTTACCGTCTATGGACTCCGCTTCAGACCTTGGTCCTGCTGATAGCGTGACTTTTACCGTCACTTCAGACCTGTTACTTTCTTGACTACCCAGCAACATGACAACTCCCCCAATACTTTCGTCTTCCAGACGACATTACACAAGATGTGGAAATTGCTTGCGTCAACTACCAGATACAGCCCCAGACCTCCACCCGGATCTTCAGCCACAGGTATCTTCGTTTTCTTCTTTCTTCGCTCTTTTTCTTTTTCTGAATGCCTCCAAGAGTCTAGAAGCCCGTCCACTCGTCCTCGGACTCGCTCTCGGGCGTCTCCACCACGCCCCACGTCTTTAGTCTCTCGTCGTCCAAGATCTCCTCCTTAATCTTCCTTCTCATGGCCTTGTTCGTGGCCGTGGCCGCCAATTTCTCGAACGGCGCGATTAGCTGCGCAAGGGGCGTCTTGGCAATGACCTGGGCCTTTTTAGCGGCGGTTTCTTCGTCGTTCAAAACAGGCGTTTCAGGCTCGGTGGCTGATTTTTCGTCTTTTGTCTCCGTTTCTTCGTCGTCACTATCGTCACTAACTTCACTTTCTTCGTCGTCCTCGCTGCCCATGTTCTCCTCGCTGTAGTCGCGGAAGTCCTTGAACACGACGTACTCGAGCTCATCAAGGTAGATTTCAACCACGTGGTACGCCAACGACTGCGGGAATTTCGTGTCGTTTTTGAGTGGGTATTCGCCAAGGACACTGGCAAACTCTTCCACCTCCGTCTGAGCCCATTGGTGGTCCTGGAGACGGAAAATCAAGTGCCTCACGACTCGTCTCACCAACATCAAGTATTTGTCGAGTCTCCACTTATCGATGGAGTACCACTCGCGCAGGAGCACGGCCCAGAACGCACGGTGGAAGTCAGCCAACTGCTGCTGGGGTACCACCTTCGAAAAAAGCTCTCCCAAGTCTCCAGCCAACCCCTGCTGGGGGACTGGTTTATCACAGAACCACATGGAGAAATAGAGACCCTTCCACAACTTCTCGAGATCGAGAAAACGGAGCTTTTGGCCGGCGGGCGACTGCAAATAACTAGTCAAGGCCACGAACGCCGCCTTCCTGGTGGCTGGACTATTGTGTGCCAATTTCCTCACAAACGCAGAGGTTTCCTTGACCATGGTGTGTTGTGTGAAAGAGGATGGGGAAAGGTGTGAAGAGTTTGAGGGCGGGTTTGACGACTGGTTCGGAATACCTTTTTGGCCTTGTGGGTAGATCGGATATTCTGGTGGTCTGCGCTAGTAGCGGAAAAAAGGCATCGCATCTCAGCCATGGTGCAGGATATGGAGGTGGGTGACGGAAGAGGAAAAACGGTGGGTTTCTTTGTTATGGTATTTCGGTTCATTTTGGTATTTTAAAGCTATTGGGGATTTGGTGTTTTGGTTCTGGTGTTTTGGTTTTTGGTTTGGGTTTGATTTGTTCTTTCAATCTTAGCGTGAATGTGCCAGGCTTAGACGTGAATTTGGCATTTTGCAACTGCGAACAAGTTGCAACTACGAATATTGAACGAAAAATCAAAATAGAACCGGAGGAAAATAGAGACCTGGTCTGAGTTCCACTTTTTCAAAACAGTATACACGAACGTAAAACGTTACTGGACCTTTCATTGCAATATGGGAGCCTGCTCTGGCTCATATGTATACATGACCGCCAAACCTGGGTAAGAAGTTCTGACCATCCTTACATATCTATTGACAGATACACACGCTTAGGTTTTCACCCAACCGACTGCTCGATTCTCTGATACACTACCACTCCTGAACCATCGAGGCTTTTGCAACACTACTGCATTTCGTACCCCGGAATTGGCCAGTCTCTTTCAAACGCAATCAAAATGGGGCGTGCCCCTTCACAGTTGCTCTTATACCCCACCCGGTTGTCGCCACAGAGCTGGAACTCGGCGTCTCCCTCGTAGGATAAACTTTTCCACCAGATATTCTCCTTTCGGTCGGATAGGCGGAACGCGGTATCGGGCTTGGCACCCATCACAAGCTTCCCGTTTTGGGCGACGCCCACATACAACCCCTCTCCTCCAAACAGTAGGGCGCCGCTCTCGTGGTACGAAAAATAGGAAATAATGTGGTCAGCCACAATGCCATGCTGGTCGACTCCGATCAATTGGGGAACGCTCCGTCTGCTTAGTGGAACAACGTGCATGGTGCCTTGGTATAGAACGTCCGCAAGGGCAGGCGCAAGTAGGATCCACGTGAAAAGCATGGCGAGGACAAGGGTTCAGCCGCAAGAGTGCGCTGCTATATATTTGAAACTTTGGTATGAGCCCAAACTGATGACCCCTTTGGGGTCACAATGGCACGATACATAATGGGATCGACGGGGTTGCTTCCGGAAGGAGAAGTTCATGGTTCGTGGACTTCTCGGACAATCACAATAGTTGTTCGCTCCACATCGGATCGATGTGTCCACATCGTATGGAAAACCAGCCCAAGCAAAGTCCTTGGATTGAGAGGCTGCTTTCCCTAATCCTATTCTCGACAATGGTGCAAGGCTATGGTGCATGACAATGGACCATTCTTAAAAGCACCTCCACAAAAGGACAAACAGAATGTTCGCCTATGGTCCCAACTCGAAACGAAAAAAGAAAGCTCTTAGACCTGGCGTCTCAAAAGTACTTATTAGATCGCAGATGGTCGTGCTTACGAATCGTTGCCAAACGAGAGCAGATGTGAGGAATAGAGAAATCTGAAAGGTCATCTTTCCTTCACCCACAAAAGAGCCGTCTCGGTAGTCGATGCCTGCAAATAGACTGAACGTTGATTGTTGACGGGTTTTCTACCATCCCAGGCACTCGCAAAGGAGGTCTACTATTTTCGTCTACATCGGTGTTTCACCATTGCCGTGCATTGTTTTCTCGTTCTGTTTCAAAGACAGAAACCGTATTTGACTATGAACAAACATTATGCCTAAAGAAAAGCCGTTAGACTGCCTCCCATTTACGCACCAAGGCTCCTTTAAAGACCTGGGCTGGAGCTAGTGTCCTATGTACTAGTTTGGAAACTCTGGGGTCCTTTTGGCGAAAATAAATATTGCATCAAGGTCACCAAAATCCATTGAGAGAGTCTCAGCGAACCTGCCAGAATGAAAAAACAAAAGCTACATTCCCTTTCACCCTACACGTCCTTAGTGATGACAACAGTTAACTAGAAAGAAAGTCAAAAACTATAGAAACGCTCAGAACAAGAGCGCCACGAGCAATGTCGAAAGGAGCGAAGCGCCAGCCGTGGCTTTCGATCCAGCTCCGTCGTAGCTGACAACCTTGGCCATCCCCGGTGCGGTGGTGTTGTCTGCAGCTTTCTTGGACGAAGCTCTGTCTTGGTCAGGTCCTGCTGCCTTAGTGTTGAAACGGGAAGGTGTGTCAGAATCGGGCCCCTTGTCCGCTGGACGGGACTTGTCAGCCTTGGACCCAGCCTGAGAGGCAGCTTTGGCCTGAGCAGTCATGTGCCCATCTTTGCTTGGTTCAGATCCACCTTTCTGGTCAGCCTTGGTCCCCTTGTTTCCTGGAGCTTCTCTGCCCTCGTTCACCTCAGAATTTAGTGTTGACTCGGCCCTGAGGGCACCCTCAACTTTTGCTCCAGCCTGTGCCGACGCACCAACAGAAGCACCGACGGAAGCACTAGCTAAAGAACCAGGACGAGAACCACCTGCAACATTGGCAACATCTGCCAGGTATCCCTCACGTGGCGAACCAGCAATTGCTTTTGGTTTTTCGACTGGGAGCACCCGATCCGTGTGAACAAGATGGGGCGAAACAGAAGACACACAAGCCACGCCTGGCGCACAACCAGAAAACTGGATGTTGGCACTGAGACGGAGATACATATTGCCATCAAAGTTTCCGTCCACCGAGGCTTGGGCAGAAATGCTACCATCGATGGCTCCCCCAGGTCCCATTTGGGAAATAGCACCGGAAGCGTTGAACCTCGAAAGGGCAGCGGAAGCAGGGCCACGAGTCGCACCGGACCGTGCGTTTTCTGGAACCTTTTCTGGAACGTCATTTGCATCTTTTGTACCCGCTTTCTCAATTGCGTTCTCTGAGACACCCTTACTGTTAGCCAACGCAGATCCTTTGGTTGTGGCCTGAGGATTTTCTGGCGAGTTTGGTGTTTTTGGCGGCTCCGGAGACGTTGGAGACGTTTCGTTCTTTCCAGGTACTTTTTTTTCTGTTTCTTGTTCAACGGGGTCTGCCCAAATCCCAAAAAGATCCATTTCCTCGCCAGACGGACCAAACAGCTTGAACTGCCACACGAAAGTCTCGCTGCTACCCAAAACCACGATTCTGAAAGGATAGTACAAATTGGTCGCGAGCTCGAACTCCCTCGTGGCACCCAAGCGAGTGTCCAACAACTGCCAAGTGCCGTCGACGGTGTACTCGGTTTTCTTCTGCTCTGAACCGGGCCCGATCTGAAGTGCTGCCGTGTATTCGGGTGCCATTGTAACCTTGTAGTTGCCAGTAGTAGGGACCTTGATATGACCGATGATTTCGATGATACGGGGAGCCTGGGCCAACGTGGGAGCTATTCCTTTATACTCCTTGTTGAAGTATCCGTTCTTGAGCAAGAGCAAGGATGATGGATTTTGGAGCAAGGCATCGAAATCCTGGCCTGGCTGCGCCAAGTAGAGCGAGTAGAAAAAACCGTTTTCGTAGTAGCGAGCCACCACCTTGTTTGTTTTCTGCTGGTCCTTTTCGGATACTTCTTCTGGGTTTTGCTTGTTCGTCTCAGGCACTTTTTCTGTGATTTCTTTGTTCTTTTCCACTTTATCCACTTCCTCCTTGGTTGTCTCTGATGTTCCCTCGGCGGCACGCTTGGCCTTCTCCACCTCGACCTTATCCGTGTTTTTCTCAATGTCATTACCCGCGGCTTCCTCGGTGTTCTCTCCAAGTTTCTGTTCCTGATTCTGTCCTAATTTTGCTACCCCGTTTTGGGTAAGTGGCTCTGCAAGATTAGGATCGACCTCCACGTTCTTCCCTGTACTTGTGGATGGTTTATTTGTTCCCTCAAGGTGCCCATCCTGGTCGCCTCTCTCCGGGACTGGAGGATCTGTTTTGGGTTCTTCTCTGTTGGTGGAAACAACCCCGGCAGCGCCGTTTTCCTTCACGGTGTCAAAATCCTTAAGTTGTGGACCTACCTTACTAGCATCGCCGTTCTTTTGGTCTTCCAATGGCCCCCCAAGATTTTTGCCGAGAGTATCGGCCAAGATCTCTTTAGGCTGCCCGCCGGCGTTTTTGGTCAATAGGGCCACGCTGTCTCCTTGCGTGTCTGGTATTAAGAGTTCGTCGTTAGATTTATCCTTTTGAGCATTTGGTCCATTGGTCAATTCATTCCCGTTTTCAGCACCCTTGTCCGAAGTCAGAACCACTACAGTTTTAGCACCTGCGGGAGGATCGAAAACCAACTGCTGGATCTGGTCGTTGAGTTCTTTCTTGGTTCCATCGGTTGTGACGTACACAGGCACTTTTTCAATACCTGCAATGTACACGATTCTAATAGGATATACCCCCTTACGTAAGTCGAGGGTTACTGGGGATGCACTCAAGATATCTGTTTTCTCGGTAATCATATCCTTAAAGTCTTGCGAGGAGGAGTCTCTGAGGCCCAACTGTAAAGTGGCTTTCTTAGTGTCACCAATGGACATCGTATACTTGGCATCCTTTTCTGCCTTGAAGTAGCCCGTCAATTCCCACACATAAGTCTCGATTGCTGGAGGCACTGTTAAGTCCATTTGGTCATCTCCCTTGATGACGCTGGATGGTGGCAAGGGCAAGCCCAAATAAGGGTTTTGCCCAAAATAGGTAAGGATAGGGGGCGCGTTATCGTACTGGTTGATGGTGTACTTTGGCGTAGTCGGTTCTGCACTAGCGACGGCAGCACAAGCAGCAAGTGCTGTTAAAACGAGTGATTTCATGGTGCTGACGTAGATGGAGAGAAAATGGGAAAATCAGCGACCCATCGGTTCTTTAAATATGCGCAAAATCGGGCCGGTGGCTGGACGAAAGCACGGTGTTGCCATTGTCATCATGGCCTTGTTGCCAAATGATTTTGTGTATTCCCAGAGAGGGCAGCCGGCGTGGCGTCGGTGTTTTGGCCATTGTTGGGAGTGAGAAATGGACAATGGCCGAGACGACCAGCAATTTCAGGCTCACGCAACAGTTTGTTGATCGATACAATGCTCAACTTTGTGAGGATATGTATTCTCCAGCCGTGTAGCCACGTGCTGAGATATTTGAGCTTCAAGTACCCCGTGGATTCGATCTGTGGCTGAAGTAAAAACAACTCAAACAGAGAGTAAGCAACGCAAAACAACAGATACCCGCAGTGAAACGTCGGTGCATTCGCGTGATCTGCAATCTGTCTGGCCCATTGTTCCCCGCTTCCCAAAACACGAGAACCCAGCCGCATGTGTAGTGGGTGAATTTCAGACGCGGTGGTGTCAAGAATTGAGACCTTGTGCTGGAGCAAGCAAAATACCCGCTGTCAAGTTGCTGGCTAGGGGTGGCTATTGTTTTTGTAGATTCTCGCTTGCCAGTTTCGGGTGGGACGTCGCGTTGAGACTGGCAATGCTGGCGTGCAAGCGTGAGTCCCATAAGTGCTGGCGGGGATTTTCTTTGAACGAAAAAAATTTAAAAGCCCTATCGCTTGGACCCATTGCTTCGTGGAAAGCAACCATGAAATCGACGACGTCTTGGGTCACTGGAAATCGTAGTGCGAATTGTGCGGTGCGTTTGGGGCAGGTCGAGGACAATTTTGGAAAAAACCTCTATTTTCATCCCCAAAGAGCGCGGTGGCGGATCTCCTCCAACGGATCGCCCGATGGGGCAGTTGGGATTCGCAACTGGCTGCAAATGCCAGGCGACCGCGCGCCGCGGGCCACCCAGTCGTAGGAACATGCAGCCACTAGTTGTGAGCCGGGAAGATTACTGGGTTAATAAGGAAGGACTAGGCAACCTGCTCTGTTGTTTGGGTTTTTGCAACAAGGTGGGGATTACGCTCATTCGCGTGGGGGTGTGACTGTGAAGTGCCTGATGTCCATTTCGTTGGGGAACAGGAACCGAGTTGTTTCCGTCAGATGTATGGTGAAGCAGACTCCTAACAGAAGGACCAAACAGAAGGACCAAACAGAAGGACCAGACAGAAGGACCAGACAGAAGGACCACAGAATGACCAATTACTGAGCCCTTCAATACGCTGATCGACTGCTTTTCTGTGATGAACAGGGACATATGTTCTGAACAGAGATTCTGTGTCGAGCTATCAGAGATGACTTATCAGATTGGATGCCCAGAATGAACCTGATGTCGAATATCGGAGGGTTACAGGATTTTCCCAGAATCTTCTGCTTTCGAGATATTGAATTCACCTTACTGGTCTCTGGCAGATACTGAAAAAGAAGAGGAGAGAAATTCCAAGGGTGGGGTAGGCATAGCTGCTAACTCAGTATTACCTTGCTTTTGCCAGGTTGTCTGCATCGTAGTCCTCCAACTTATTGATCCCGTAGCATACTATGGGCCTATTCTTGATATCCCCTCAGGTCCTTCAGAGGATCCCATAGCTCACAATCCGATCAACATTGCGAGTTCTTTCTACGATATCCATTGTTGGAGGCAATGAGAACCCTTACTGTTCCAAAGCGTCTGAGCAGAAGTGCTTGAAGTATGGGAATGCATGCCCCAAAGTAGCCCTTGATCCAAGCGGCCGAAGAGAAGGGCTATGTACATACAAGAAATACTAATGCATATGTCGTAAAACACTCATCAATTATATAATATGCAACAATCAGAGGACAGAACAAGGCATACTGAGGTAAACTAATATCTACAATATCTGCTATATATACTAGTGGAGGACAAAAAATCATGTGATACTTTACACTAATAGATGTCAAACATTCGTGTAATAATTTATACTAATATATATCACACATTCATGTAATAATTTACAATATATATAAAACACTCATGTAGTGATTTACACTAATAGATATATAATAAGTAATATTGATAGATCTAAAACACTCATGTAGTAATTCGTACTAATAGATCTAATAAGTAATATTGATAGATCTCAAACACTGATGTAATACTTCACGAAGATATCAAACACTCATGGAATACCTCACAATATATATCAAACACTCATGTAATATACTAACATGCCAGGCAGCCAGGAGCAAGCGCTCCTAGTGGCCTAAAGCAACAAAATCAAAAACATGCTCAAGAGGAACGAGCCTTTCGTGGTGGCCCGCGACCCGGCACCAGCGTACGACGAAATACTCGGGCTTGACAGTTCTGCGTCGCTGATGTGTTCGGAGCCAGCAGTGGGCATGCTATCTGGGCGACCGGGGATGCCTGAACCAGAGTCGGAGTCACCAGAATGAGAGTCAGAATCACCAGAGTCAGAATCAGAGGCACCAGATTCAGACCCTCCGGACGTCTCCCCAAACTGGACACCTTTGGGCCTGGGCCCCGAGTTGGTCCCATCGCCAGAACCATTTCCGTCGATTTCTTCATTTCCATCGATTCCATCGTTTCCATCTGGAGCACTGCCGTCCGGCAAGCGGGACTCACCGGCCACCGCCTGTGGGCTGTTCTCAGACGAGCCACCAGATCCACCCACACGGTTCTCCGGAACACCCTCCGGATGGGAGTCGTCACCGGAAGATATGTCGTGTCTTTCTGAGGAATCGCCAATGGGTCCACCACTTTCGGGACCACCATGTTCTGGCCCACCGGTGGCCTGGGCAGCAGGTGCACCCTCGTCCGTGGGCCTGGACGCCAGCGAGCGAGAGCTTCCGTCGCCGTCTGGAGAGGGCCGTGACGAATCGGGCGTCTCTGGTTTGGGCACATCGCCGCTTCTCGCAGAAGATTCTCCAGGAGACGAAATGCCAATTGGAACTGGGCCCGGCCCGGGTGTATCGGGCTTGTTCTCGCCGTCTTTTTGGTCAGCACCCGTATTTGGTGCTCCATTGGTGGAGGAACCGGGAGAGCCACCATTGTGAGGAGAGGTTCCAGAATGAGGAGAGCTTCCAGACTTAGGAGCATCACCAGAATCCGGAGAGGATCCACCAGTGTTAGGCGAACTACCGGGAGGGGGAGAACCCCCACGTGACACGTCGCTGCCCTTTGGAGCAGGACTGGTGGCTCCGCCTTGACCTGCGTTTGCCTGGGGTTCCGGACGAGATGGGCCAGAGGAGCCGGAAGCCGAATCGGATCCTGATTGACTAGCTTGATCAGAAGAGCCAGAAGCGCCAGAAGCGCCAGAAGAGCCAGACAAGCCAGATTGTCTACCAGGGCCAGATTGACCACCCGAACCAGAACCCGGGTTTGAACCAGAACCCGGGTTTGAACCAGAACCCGGGTTTGAACCAGAACCGGAAGATGAACCAGATCCAGATGACGAACCAGAACCAGATGACGAGCCAGATCCTGATGACGAACCAGAAGAACTAGATCCTGGATGGGGACCTGCAGAAGGCTGGCTAATGGAACTCTGTGGTGCACTTCCAGGACTTCCAGGACTGCCATTTCCTCCATTTCCTCCATTTGCTCCATTTCCACCGCTCCCCCCGTTTCCGTGGGAGGCTCCGCCCTGAGAAGAGCCAGAACCACCTCGGTCGGAACCGTCAATCTGCGATGACTGTCCCTCCCCTTGTGGCACGGTTCCATCTCCCCCAAGAACACCCACTGATTCCTCTTCTGGAGCAGTATGACCAGAGACGTCAGCATCAGGCGTACGTCCAGAACCAGTAGTGGATTCCGAGTCGACGTTCAAATCGTCGAGGGAGTCTGTCTGTGCCACTGCGGTGCGGTTCCCAGAGTGGCCCGAGTCGTCAGTATGCTCAGTGTTTTCAGGTTTCTCAGTGTTTTCAGGTTTCTCAGGTTTCTCAGTTTTCTCGGTGTTTTCAGTTTTCTGAGTGCTTTCAATCGTGTCAGTCTCTGTCTTACTGCCCCCGCTCTCGACGAGCAGGTAGTTGTCCTCGATTTTCTCCGTGGCCTCGTCGTTCTCAGTCACAACAGCCACACCTTTCTTCTCAATTTCATCGAGTGACATCGCCTGGACAGACCGGCACCCACTGGGTTGCTGCTGGCACGCTGTGGTCACGTCCTGCGCACTATAGTAGACAAAGTGGTCCGTGACGATCGACTCGTAGACGTGCTCGGACTGGAAACTGGACGTTTGCTGCTGGCCATTGCTCTGCTGGCTAAAGGCAGTGCCCTCATTGTTTCCTCCCTCTTCGGTGCTTTCCAAGACAGTGTTTCCCTGGTTGGTGCCGGACTCTGTGTTCTGCTCTTGTCCAAAAGTCGTGTTCGGTGCGCCTGCTTCGGGCGGCGCGGTCCAGATGCCAAAAAGGTCCACGTTCTTTCCGGTTGAGTCGAACACACCAAGGCTCCACTTGAAGTCCACCGCGTTTCCGTAAACGACAATGCGGAACGGGTAGTACAAGTCCTTCTCGAGCCAGAAAAGCGCGTCCGGGTACAAGCGCGAGTCCAAGGTCTTCCAGGAGCTGTCGACGATGGTGGTGGTTTCCTTCTTGGTGGTGCCCGTGCCGATCTGCACTCCCGCAAACAAGTGGTCGTCCATGAGCATGTGGTACTCGCCGTCCTGGGGTGGCTTGCAGTAGCCAACGACTTCAATAGAGTGGGGTGCACTCACCCGGAGGGTATCGACTTCCGTATTTCCCTTTTCGAGGTACCCCTCCTGGAGGGGCTCCATGCTTTCGAGACCGGCGGGCGTGATTTCCGACCAGCTCTCCTCGGTGGAGTAGAGGCTGTAGCGGAAGCCACGGTTGGCGTATTCGGAGGACCCAGCAGACGCAACGGCAGAATTGGCTTCAGCACCAGTATCACCAGTGGTACCAAGATGGTCAGTTACAGCCGCACCACTCTCCCCTTGTTCGGTCTCACTTCCTGCAGCCTCACTCTGATTCTGCTCCCCGGAAGCCTGCCCAGACTCGCCACTGGTCTCGTCGGTCCTCTGCAAAATCTCCAGCTTGATTTCCCTCGGTGGGGCGCCTCCAGTGGAGCAATAGATGGGCACGGGAGAGTCTGCGACAAAGGCAATGCTGATCGGGTAGTGCTCGCCCTGCTTCAAGTCGAAGGTGACGGACCCCTGGCTGAAGGAGTGCACCTCGTCGAAAAACGGGCCCTCGGCCAGGCCCTCCTCGAAACCCATCTGGATGCTGGCCTCCGACGTCTCCTTGATGGTGAAAACGTGCGGACCACCCTCCGTACACTCGTAGTAACCGTTCAAAATCCACGTTTCCTCGCACTTCTTTGCCGGCGGGACCACCATCTGGACCTTGTCGGTGCCCTCGGTGACATGGGAGGGTCCTTCCGGAAAGCTCAACATCGGGTTCTGCTGGAACGTGTCCAAGATGGGAGGAGGGTTGTTGTACACGTTCACAGTGCACTCTGGCCTCTCCCCGGGAGCATCGCTGTGTGCCGCCGCGGCGGCAACTAGAATCGCTAATACGAATGGCTTCATGATGGTTGGATGGATGGGAAAAGTAGCACTGAGAGGATCCGCTGTGCCTTTAAATAGACGAGCGTTTGGACCAAGGCGCCAGATTTGGCATGTTTCCAGAGCACATCTGGAGTTCAAGTTTCCTCTATTTTGAAAAAGCACCCTTTTTGCAACCGCGCCACTGGCCACGGTTCCACGACAGGGTATACAATTCCGAACGCCAAGAATAAACCCGTAGCGATGCGCCGGT
The DNA here is from genome assembly GCA_030583255.1 of Metschnikowia kunwiensis. Lineage (NCBI taxonomy): Eukaryota > Fungi > Ascomycota > Pichiomycetes > Serinales > Metschnikowiaceae > Metschnikowia > Metschnikowia kunwiensis. Next base: position 91,143 of record JAJMHQ010000025.1, read on the forward strand.
GGCATTGCTTTTTCACAGACTTGCGCTTGGCACTAACTATTGACTGAGTTTGAGCCAGCAGATAGGTGAAACACCAGGGAGGTGACACGAGTTAAATATACGGGTATTGAGATGAAGCGGCTTAGCTTTTCACGAAGTGAACCCTACGATTGTCATGCTGAAGCCCAGATAATGGTGCTTCGAGGGCGACCGAACACGAAGTACACATACCGGAGGTTTCTTGGCACTTTCTGGTGAATGTACGCTCCCAATGAGGCAATTTCTTTCCTTTTCCCAAGATGCTACGAATCTCATCTGTGAAAGCGCAAAGCTTCTCTGGAAAAAGAAAGAATAATATCTGTGGAACGTTAAGCGAGTTATGTATGCATCTCGCTTCTGCGCGCCCTGCCTACACGGGCCGTTGAGCAGGCTTAGTGAGATGTTTAGCCCCGGGTAAAGCTTCCATGCGGCGCAGACTCAGGCAGCTGGAAGGAGTTTCTTTTTCGTTTACCAGGGCCAGTATTTGAATTTTTTGAATTATTGAAAGACGTTGACTTACTTGCCCTTTTCTGAAATTGAAAGGTAATGGCCTCCACGTTCAGTAGCTTGGCTCTGCACATCGGCAATCATTCCACAGCATCAAGTACGGATGACACCGAAGTACGAGAAACGTTGTTAGCCTTGGTCTTTGCTTTTGCGCGGCGCAAACGGAATTTTCTTGGACGATGGTCCATGTTGCATTCGGAAGACTTTGCAATTCCGGTGCTGGGTCATCAAAAGGGCCGGCACGTGAGGAGCACAAACCCGGAATTCTTTTATTTGAGCGATAAGACTATGTTACTACGAGAGGTGAGAAAAGGATGACGCCGGGAGTATGAAGAAAGATTCCAGTAAAGCAAACGAGCAGCAGTAGGTAACGAACACTGGATTTACCCAAGACCTCAGGTGATTCTGAATGATCGCCACTAATGTAAAAGAATGATCAATGATTTCCTTTCTTGCAGGGTCCTCATTTTAGGGAGTGTTGGCGGATTCAGAAAGGTACTACACGTATAAATGCTCTGAAATAGCCACTCCAAATCTCAGGCTAGTTACTGCGTTCTGGTGAGATTTTCGGTGCTGTTGGACATAGGAATTTTATCGTAACCAGCCAATGACTCAAACAGCTCGAGAAGCAGCTGCACCTCTGGGTAATTTCAGATGGTCGTAACAATGTTACTCGTCAAAATAAGGTGCGGCTTGAGAACGTGGTTTACTACCACCACAGGTCAACGATGTTTTGCCGTAAAGAACACGTACGTTTTCTGAGTGTGAAACGGTATTTTGGCTGTCCCTCGTGGGCAAGCCAAACTGCTTTTATAAAAAAAACCCTGAAAGAAAACTCCCATAGTTTCTGCGATAGTGTGCACTGTTGGGCTTTCCACTTATGGATCACACTTTGAAGAAGGCGGAGGCATTTTCACTGTTCCCATTCTTTCCTGATTTTGCGGTTCAAAAACACGCTCATTGTACTTTCGTACAGAAGGGGAAGGCAGACGAAATATCTACATTGTTCTCATTGTTATACGCGGTTTTGATGACAAGAAGCTGCGGACTTGCCTTCCCATTTCATCCCTGATTTTTCATCCCTGATAATTTTCATCCTTAATTATTCAAGCGTGAGTCAAGACCAGAAAAATCGCCGGCGTCGTAGCTATTTGGACCTCCACACCAATGAAACTGTTAGTGTGCTTTGCTCTTTTGCAGTGTGCCTCCATGATTGTGGCAGCATCTCTTAAGAACCACGCACACAACTTGGAAGCATTGGACAGACGGGATGATATACAAAACAACAAGGAAATTCCAACCGATTTGGAGTTTGCCCAAAAGGACTTTACAAGCGGACAACACGAAAACCCAACACTAGTCACGCTGAAAGCACTCCATGACTACGCACTGATCACGGACGCATTGCGGACGTACGTGGCAGAAGGAAAGTTCGACTATCGGCAGTTCAAAAGCTGGCGATGGGTGCATCACAGGGAGCTCCTTGACGTTCACGAAACGGTGAGAACGATACGGAAATCGGAAGAGCTCGAGAAGCATATCAAGAGGGCACAGCAAATGCTAACCGCAATGCTCGAGGCCGCTTACCAAATGACCCGATGGGCCAGCGACGGCTCTCCGGGGGCGCACGAGAATTACCGGGCGTACGAGCAGCTCATAGTTGACCTGTTTGGGTAAAAGCGGGGGTATAGTGGAGGGAAGGAAATACGTGGTGGTTGAGGATCGAGCAGATATACGACGGAAGGGGTTTCAAGAACAGAGTTTATAGTTTAGCCTTTGCTGTAGTGATCTGCGCTAGCTTAGTGAAAATCCGAAACTTGGGTGACTAGTAAAATGGATACTCAGAGGGACACCGTGTGAAGAGGTCTAGCAGCATATGTGGGACTGCCTCCGGGGGTGTTATTTTGATGATACTTTATATTTCTTTACTGAAACTGACAGTACTGGAAAGATAGTGCATTGGTGGGGGATCGGCTCTCTCTGGATATTCTCTGTATCTTAGAAGTCCGTTACGCTGCCACTTCTCATTTGCAAACTAGTATTTACCACTTTTCCATCTACTCGAGACAGACAGCACACGAGACCACGATACATCATTAACATGATAAACAAATCAACGAAATATCATTGAACAAGAAGATTTAACAAACGCAAGCGTCAGATCAACATGGTCAAGAGCATGCACCACACAAGCGAAAACGCAGCGGATGCTCGCGAACCTTCTCCATCGTAAACAGACAGTATTGCAGCAGAATGAGACGAAGAGTTGGCCAATCCAAGACCCGAGAATGGTGTTCCGGAATGAGACCTATCCAAATGTGCTCCTTTGGCCGGTCTGTCAAGCAATTCCCGTGAACCTTCTGCGACTTCGTGATTTCTTCCAGCAGGCAGGTTTGCCCAGTAGTCTCCAGATGAGCCAGCAGTGGCTTGCTGATGGAATTCCACAAGCGTATCGGATTCACCACCATGATGCTTTTTCGACGAGTGAGTCTTCATTTCCAATTCCAGCGCCTGGCCATCTTGCGAAGACACACTGCCTGACTGATCCTCAAAACCAGTGCTGCCATATTCGGTTTCTGTATGTCCCGAGGGTCTGGAGGAAAATCCACCCATTTCGCCAGCTCCTCCAGCGTGTGCTGAGTGCCGAGTTCCTCGCTCACTTTCTGGCATTTCAGACTCCAGTGGAGAGGCACTAACTCCGGCCGAGTTCGTCCCAGATCTTTGAGTCTGACTTTCACCAACGGTCACAGAGCCTTCCAAGGCGATTCTGGCAGATGCCCCAATCTGATTCTCCTCCACGGCTTTCACCAAGATCGCCTCAATAGGCCGGCAGGTCTCACTCTCACAAGCACTGGAGTGATGGCCATCAACCTTCACAATCGCCTGACTTTCTGAGTGGACGAAGAAATTAGAAATAAGAGAGACGTAGCGGAAACTGGTTCCCACGCTGGCTCCAAACTGCAAGTTAGCCGTGCTACCAAATTGGTAAAGGGAACTGGTGGTGTTGGATACATTACCAGCTGGCGGACCATCATCGGAATCGGTAGTTGTCGCAGTGTTTGAGGGGGTTGGATGTGGGGATGTTTTGGTGTTGGGGAAACGATCCGTTGCTGGAAGATCACTGTCGTTTCCTGTCTTGTCCAAATGTACGTCACCGCCAGACATCTCGGTGGTAGACATTTCGCTAGTGGAGGGAACATTCGCGGTAGGTGCACTGACAGTAGTCAGGTCAAGCCCAAGGTCGGAGTTACCCAGTGTACTTGTCTCTGTAGTAGTACTCTCATCTGTTCCAGTAGATAACCCTATGGGCGACTCTGAACCTTCGCTGTTTGTAGACATCAAACTTGCATCACTAGACGAACTTTGACCGTCATTGGCAACAGTCTGCTGGGACACCTCAGACAAACCGAACTCGGTAGTACCAGTCGGCACGCCAGTACCAGCTTCAGAAATCGTACTGTAATCAAGCGCAGGGCAGTGTCGCTCTCTTGTAGACACACTAGCATCTACAGTAGACATGTTCTCTGTCGTTCTGGTCAGGAGCGAAGTGCTCGGAGTGTCACCTCCACTTTCGGCTAATTCCGATTTTGGCGCAATCTCCCAGAGTCCGAAAAGATCAACTTCCTCATTGTTGGGCGAGTACAGATGCAAGTCCCACGTAGCCCCAAGCGCTGACTCCACCACCACAATCCGGAAAGGATAGAACATACCTTGGTCAAGACGGAGGTAGTTATTGGGCGAGCATCTGCTATCCATGACATGCCAGGAATCGTCAAAGCGGTAGTGTTGTTGCTTAATTTTAGACCCGCCTCCGATCTGAAGAGCCGCGGTCATTTCTGCGTTCATCACAAAGTCGTACGTGCCGCTCTGCGGCGCCTGGACATGGCCGATAATCTCCACTATGCGGGAAGCGTTTTCTAGCTGTGTACTGAGCTCCGTATGGGTCTCGTTGAAGTAGCCTTTGTTGATGGTTGCGTAGGCGGAAACCTGGGTCGGAATAGTGTCAATGTCGTGGTCCCACGGCACCCTAGAAACCGTATAGCGAAAGGCGGGCCGCTTGTCGGAGTCTCCCGTGCTTTGCTGCATCTCGCTGAAAACTGGATGTGCCTCGAGCTCGCCCTTTCTCTTTACTGATATATTTGAGGCATCGAATGTAGCCGAAGTAGAGACCACAACGGCCCTGATTGGGTACGTTTTACCGTCCTCTAAGTAGCAGGTACGTTTCTCACCGAGGTCATGGATATCGGGAATCGTCTCGCGAAAGTCTTCGAACCCATAAACTCCTTCTGGCTTTTCAGAAATCAACCCAACCTGGACGGTTGCAGATTCGGATCCCTTGATAACCGTGGCGTAATCGCCAGTTTCGGGCACCGTAAAGTAGCCAGTCAACTCCCATACATACGGGCACTGACGGGGCACGTCCACACGTACCCCGTCAGTGCCCTCCACCAGCCTGGAGGGCTTCTGGAGCAAGCTCAAAAACGGGTTTTGCTCAAACTTCACCGAAACCGGCAGAGGACTCTCGTAGATATTGACGGTGTATTCTTGCCTGTGGTCACGTGCATTATCGGTTGCGAAAGCCGTGGGGACTAGCGCAGATAAGAGAAGCTGCCAAATCATACCTGACGAGTGGAAAGCGAACGAAACAGGAATACTAGATGTGAGAGTGTGGCGCTTGCCTTGCTTTAAATGCCAAAAGCTAGCATAAAAAACTCAAATAAAGGCTATTTTTGGCTCGAGACGACGAGACTGCGGTAGCTAAGTGCGCGGCGATTTGCACCCAAATTGGGACTCCGTTCATTGTTCCCCGCCAAGACATTTATAGTCAAAAAGAGACAATAGACAGCCAGAGGCTAATTCACTTTGATCAGGGGAAAATTTCAGTTATAAGTTGGAGTTTTGGGTTGGGCGAAAACACGTATTCAGATGTGCGTTGCACACTGCGAACAAGTATCCCAGGAATATTAGGTATTCCTTGAAAAGACTAAGTATCCCGACGGGATTAGACGACACCCACATGGCTCGTCTATGCTTACTTCTGCAGGCTGCACATAGGCTTATTCCCGCTCCTGCGTTGGGCCGTTTTGGCACCAAGTTGGTTCTAGGGATGAGCGAGCAAACGGTTTGAAGCACCTTCTTACTTGGAGACTGCCATATTTCGAAAAGGAGTATAGTTGTGGGGAACTGAGAACCATTTGAGAGACTTTGGCTTATACTCTGGGTCGTTCTATCTGCCCATCTTTCTGACAAACATGTACGCTTTGTGAACGGCACACACTTATGGAATTGATCGGGTCTTGGCTGAAATACTGAGAAAGTTCTAAGAATCGCAGGATCATTTGGGGAAACAGGATGCCGAATCAGGAACAAGCAATACCTTGACTCGCATGAAGAGCAAGAGACGAGAAATCGCAGGAACCGTTACGAGCGGTAGCCTCCAAAGCCACGACTGCTTGAGTCTACTTCCACCGAACGTGTCTTGAAGACATCATAGATACTCACTGGGTATCTCAGATCGTCTGTCCAGAACTTTCTTTGAATCCTCTGCTCAAAAGCCGGTTCTACACTTCCTTTTTTCTCGAAATGTCCGATATACTCGAGATTCTGATGTATGAATGTGATCGCCTGCTGGACTTTCTACAAATCTACACATGCTGGATGCGTTTTGCACGGAGGGTGCGTCTTTACGCCGAGAGACGGATGGGCAGAGTTCATGAACGATAAAACGTATTGGACAAAAGGGTCCAGACAAATGCGCTCACGAACGGCTGCCAAGGTAGACACTCTGGCTTAGAATGGTTTGCAGCAAGGCGTTCGCATAGCTCGCTCTACTGCCCACGCACGAAGTGAGATGAACACGCAAAGAAATCTCATACTAAGTTGTCCAAGAATCTCAAGAATTTAACCAAAACGCAATAATTCCCTACGTCAGAGGCTGCCCTTGGGATACAGACCAATTCAAGGTCCACACCAGGGTACTGTGAAGGATTCCACCTTCGCCATACAAAAATCCTGAACGTCCAAACAGGTACCAAACCCTAGGCCGTGTAAGTTAGGAGTGGCTATAGCACGTTGACTTGGTCAAGAGCCCATGTTGCCGGCAAAAGTTCCCATACTACAACGCCTATTGTTGACAGCTTGGCACCTGGGCATCTAGCCAAAATAAAACGGGTGTCAAAAGGGACATATTCATTTCCTTACTATGAAAAAGCACTGAGAGATCCAGCAAACCACTCTTCCTTTTTTCACCCTGAACATGAAGTATTGTCCACTATATAAAATGCACCTCCGCAACCAACGCAGATACCAGCTTTTACTGTTCGACTATGCAACCCGGCCTTTTTGCGCTTGTTATCTTCCATTGTCCCTAAGTTATCTTGGCACATCAGTGAATCTCCCTGGGCTTTCCCTTTTCCGGCCTATTTGCCGGCAATACTAGAGCCATATGCTACAGTACGAATATGGTCCATATAAAGGAGGGATGCCCAACGAGAAAGCACCCCATATTGCACTTCTTCACTAGTAACACTACTTCTGATGAGATTATTCACCATTTTTGCGACTGCAGTCTCCGTATCGGCCGTTTCTGTATCGGCCGTGTCTAACTCCAATGACCTTTCACGCGATTCTTTCTTAAGCGAGCTATTTGGAGAGAGTCTTTCGAGACGAGCAGACGAACAGCAAGCCGAAAAAGAAACCATGGCCCTTGCGGAGTACAAACAGCTCCATGAGGATATGAGAAGAACTGTGGATGGCGAAACGTTTAAGTACTTGGAGTTCCAAGACTCCAAAATGGCTGCGAAAGACCGCTTGGCCACTGCACGGAAAATGGTGGAAAACGTGCAAGTATCTGGCGATTTCGAACAACAGGCCAAGTTCGTGGAGGGGATGTTTGAGGCCATGGGTGACGCTGCCACCGAAATGGAAAAATGGGAGGGACGATCCACTGCTGGAGCCAGGGAAATCTATGATGCTTACAGGCTTTACGCGTGTGGGATTGTGTTGTACAACACACATGGAAACCCGGACCAGAATGTGGACAGGTTCGTGGAGTTGGCTTCGGCTCTTTACGATGACGTGTACGTTACGGCCAGCAACTTCTACAGGTTGGCAGATAAGTCTGAGACGCCTGTTTTCACCACTGCAATCAGAAAGGCGTTCCAGGTGCTCCGGTTTGTGAGGTGGATCGCCATTGGCGGCTCGATCGAGGGATTCCATTGATCGCTTTTTTGGGTTTACTTTTCCGCTGTTGAGCTGGTTTGCTGAATCGTGTGGGGCCTGTGTTGTGATGTTTAGTAGAAGTCCAACTTAGGCTGTAGTGGACTGTCTTGCACTAAGGGTGAGATAACCAAAGTGGACCATTCCCCAGGTATATACGTTTGTCATGGCCGATGGAAAAATCGATATTTCGTGTAGAAGTTCCTAGACCTAGGTTGTCGAAGATAGCCATGAAACATCTACACTTACTATTACAAAACCTAACACTGATATACAAGAGTGAGAGATCACGACCCTTAGCAGGAATTGTACAGTGGTACATGCTGGAGATACGTTATTCTCGACTCCCAAGACTTCCACTATGTTTGCTGTTGTTGAACGAGTACAATTCGACAAGAGCCTCTTCACCATTGCATGATGAGAATAAGCGTCTGTCGGAAGTCTGTAGTGAGCTACAATGAAAACATCAAAGAGCCAAAGAGCCAACAAAGAGCCAAAAAAGAACCAACGCCCTACAAAAGACATGGCTTCCCCGAACGTCCAGGCCCCAATTACGTATCCACACCTACACGTGAAGTGCCACCATCCGGCATACCCGTCCAACTGTTCCTGATAACTATATTAAACTATGACCTTTTCATCGGAATATCCTTACACAATCAAGTATCTGATAGGAATGTGCAACAACTTGACCACGTAGCCCACAACGCCCATCATGACAAAACCAACGCCGACGGCTCTGATGATCTTGAAGTACTCTGTAATGTTAGTAGAGCGCATTCAGTAGTGAGACGATAAGTGTGACTGACGGAGAGAGCATTCCAACGCAACGTCCAAAAGTGTAGTATAGATACCACATTTCCCATGACTCCACGCCATGGAAAACACGCGATGCACGGAGTACGAGTGCTTTGTGACCTGTTATTCTTGGTCACTTTGTATCTTTCGTTATCCCTCGTCACTCCGTATAATTCGTCACCTCATACTTCACTTCCTATTCGTCCTTTATCGATGCAGATACATACCCTTTTGCGTTGGCTTCTGGCACTTTCTGAGGAAAGCAGTGCCGTCCTTGATGAACCCGGAGGGGATCTCGGTGATTTTTTCCAAACCTTCGGCCATTCTTGATGTTTTGTGTTGGATCAGGACACTACGTGAAATGAATAGGTGTCCATAACGCGAGGCGGGCGACGGTCGTGTGCGGGCGAACAACGCCATATCAGGCGGTGTATGCAGGTCATGATAACAGTACGATTAGGCCCGAACAGAAAAAGCATTCTTTTTTGGCCTGGTAGAATTGATATTTCGATGCGGAGCTGTTTTCTGACTTCTACCGAAATATATATCTCTATAGCGTATCGTGTCGGACGTAGAGAGTTGATATACTGAAGACGCTTCTACATTGGGAGTGATCTGGAACATATATGATCCAATCTTTACGAGGATGCAACACGAAGGGAGCCGTTCCCTCGCCGTAGAGTGGTCAGCTGGCGAAATACCGCTAGCGGATAACCTAAAAGTATGCAGAATTCGTGGTACCGCAGGCCAAAGCCGCACTGAGAATTACTAGTAAACTCGTACGGGTTCAATATAGAATATTCCCCCTTTTCCGCTTTCACGTTTCTTCTTTCCATCGGCTCTTAGCTCCGCTTTCCTCTTTCCCCCTTTGCTCTTTTCTCCTTACTCGTTCGGCTTCCTCTACTCCTCCCTACAAAAGGTCGAGGAATCCGTCCTCGTCTTCCTCCGCCAACTTGGCCGCCTCAAGCTGGTTCTTTCTCTCCAAGTACTGCTCCTCCCGCCGCCGTACCCATGACACCATACTCTCGCTCATTTCCAGATCAAGGCTCCATTTGGCCACGATATGCGGAATCTCACCGATCAACCCATTGAGGCCCTTGGCATGGATAAGCACCTTCATTGTTTTCACGTAGAGGCCGCGGATTTTGGCCAGCGTGCCCGCGGCCGCTCTCGCGTTAAAAGAGTCAGGCGAAACTAAGTGTTTCTGGTGCTCTTTCGCGAGTTGCTGGAGGATCTCATAGCACACACTGGCGCATAGGTGCTCGTTTTCCACATCGGTCAGCGTCACCAGCACCGCCCCATTTGCCAGACTTCGCAGGTACTCCTCGGCGAGAAGCAAAAACGTACGGTAAGGCCGTGCAGAAAAACCAGGCTCGCTTTGGTGGAAGCACTTCCAGAGCTCGCTGAGCAAACCCACACGTTGGCCACGCAACGCAGCCATGAACTTCAAGTACCCCTCGTAGTCGAAATCCGCGGATTTTTTCGCCTCGCCCAAAAGCACGCTGAAGTCGTCGCTGAGCGTGATCTCCAGCCCCGCAAATGCGCGAGAGTTGGTTTCGCTGATGTAGTGTTGAAACGCACGAGCGTCCGAGTACTTGGTGGAAATCTCCGCCCACCGGAAGATCTGGTCCCAGAACTGCCTGCTGCGGGGCTTGCTGAGATCGATGCCAAACTGCTGCTGGAACGCGTTGATGTATGCCATGCTGGCCACGTACTTCTGGTTGAAAAGCATTGCCACTACTACGGCCGTTAGCACGTCCAAATCGGGGAAGAGCGGGTCCGCCGCCGCCGGCTTCGTGTACCCCGGCACGACTTCCCCTTTGGGCGACAACCCCCAGTTGACCTCGACGAGCCGCGTGGCCTGGTCCACGTTATGGCCGTGGGCCACCGATAATAGCATCACGGCGATAAGCTCGTTGCAGAACACCGCCCGCTCACGGCCCATTTCTTTTTGGTGCGCCGTGTACTCGCCGAGCAAGTCGAGCCACTTCTTGCCGGCCTTGAACGCGGACTGGCGGGGGTTGACGACGACGTCATTCAAGGCCGACTTCTCTACTCTCCATAGTGACAGCTGCCCGTGGCCGTATATTTTGAACCGGAGCACCCAGAGCGTGTGGGTCATGTGGGCGTAGAACGCGGCGCCATACTGGCGCTCCATGCGGCGGAACCAGCGTGAGGCAAGGTCTAGCTTGCCGTTGTTGAGTTCGAGCAGTAGCACGTTCTCGTAGTCGGCTGCACTCATGGAAAAAAGGCGCTGCGCCCCCGGGCGCGGCTCGTCGAGAAAGCCACTCGCTTTTGCGTACAAATGCCCACTTTCCTGACCTGGGACGCTTAGCAATTTGGCGTACACGGCACGGATCATTTCCCTCATCTCGCGCACGTGCGCCATCTGCATGTTCTGGGCGGATTCGCCCGAATGGCCCATCATTTTTTGCGTTCCTGCTTTATAGAGAATGTCCTTCTGGTAGTCTATAAGCACACGGAGAATGTGGGCCAACTCACGCTGGTGCAACACGTTTTGCCAGGGCACTTTCAGTGTGGGTGCTGTCCATCTGGAGATGGCTGCGAGTAGTGCGGTGTAGCTTTTCTCGCGTAGGAGCTTTGCAATTTCCGCTTTGACCTGCCCGCTTGCGTCGGGTTTTTCTATGCATACCGCCGCTCTGTGGGTCGCTGAGAGCCCGCCGAGGAACGTTTCGGCGGGGGATGAAGATATCGTGTGAGCTAAAGTATGCGCCATTTTGTCATGCGCTGGAACGGCCATTTTCGGGGCAAAACCGGCGCGTTTTGCGCGTGATCCAGAAACCGAGCGCTCCACATTGAGCCTGCGGCACCTTGGCGCACGTAGTAGCGTGGAAAGCGCCGTCATTGCAGGTCGTAGAGGGGTGACGGTGGATTTTTCACGTTGGTTTATTGAGCACGACCTGCATAGGGGAGATGGATTCAAGTCACGTGAGGGTACCTACTACTTCCTATCGCTATTCACTACCCATATACCTTACATCGCTATAATTACCGACTGTTCTCTATCGTTTATATATTCTGGATCGCTGTATGACTGCCCATTGGCGCTATACCGTTGTATTGACCAAATATACCCCCATTGGCTACCACTACCTAAAGCTTGGACTTCCCAAAATCATTCGAGGGTAACCCGCCTACCAAGTGCACCGCGTTGTACTCCGCGATGTTCAACAACCCCTGCTCGTGGCTTCCCCCGTCCACCATGTATTGGATCGACTCCTTCGTGCCCTTGATGGCCCACTGCGGGTTCGAGTTTATGTCCTCGCCCAACTCGAGACAGTACTGAATCCCAGCTTCAAAGTCAGGCACGATCTTGCTGATAAATCCCAAGTTCAACGCCTGGTCCGCACCAAAAACCTCACCCGTCAATGCGTACTGGTTCAACAAAGACTTGTTTCCCACGAGGTTCGAGATCCGCTGCAACGAGCCCATATCAGCAACAATGCCAATTTTGATCTCGCGGATAGAGAACTTCACGTCCTGGGTGGCCACCCGGATACTGCATGCCGAGGCAATGTCCAACGCTAAGCCGTAGCAAACGCCATTCAACAACGCAATCGTGGGTGTTCTCATCCGCGCAGGCATCGCAATCGCGTCCTGGAACTCCCGAATGTGCGAATACATCTTGTTTTTTTTCTGGGCAAACGTCAGATCGGCACCCGAGTCCACCAACAGCATCGCCGCCTTCAAGTTTAAGCCTGACGAAAACGCCTTGCTGAAAGACGACGAAATCAAAATAACGTTGGTGTCCGGGTCTGTGTCAAGCAGCGTCAAGATTTCGTGGTACGCCCGCCAGTCCTCCTCAGCAAACGCATTCAAGGTTTTGGGGTTGTTGTACATCACGTGCACGAAGCCGGGCTCGATTTCCTTGACGACCCACTTGGGGAACTTGGCGAACTGGTCGAGTGTCATTTTCGTTACTGGAGTAGGAATCGAAATGAAAAATAAAGTCAAAAAGTGGAATGCCAGAAAGACGGTGTAGTACCGTCCACCCACATCCGCTCATTCTCACATCGCAGCTTCCCCACGTTCCAACCGAGGGCCATATGCGCGTGCTGCACACAGGGTCTGTTCACTGATTCCTGTACATAGGCCGCTCACACAGTGTATTTCCCGGGTGCACTCAGACCCTCGTCTGCTTTGGCCTGCTCGAGGCCCTCGATCATTTTCTGGCGGATCATCCGGTTGGCCTCGCTCACTGCGTTTTCCGTGAGCCCCTCTATAAGGAGGTACAATTTAGGTGGTGCCGGTACCTCGCGACCGCCCTGCTTCACGGTAGTAGGAATCTTGCTTTTGGGTGCGTAGTACTGGCCCTTATTGGTGATGGACGTAGACGTGGCTTCGATGATTTGTGCAAGATTGTCGGCACTAACAACGGTCCATCTTGCTTTTTGCGGAAGGTCGTTGATGGTCACGCGCGAGTGGAACTTGCACTTGTCTGGACCGGATGTTTCCTCTGCTCTGCCTTCAATGACCTTAAACTCAGGCAAATCAAGCGCAATTTCGGGATTTTCCTTAGCGGAAGTGTTGCTTTGTTTTGCTTTGACCTCAGGCTCCACGTCGTAGGCCTTGCGCTCCATCAGCTTGCTGGAATTGCGGTTTTCGTCGAGCTTGTGCAAGCCATTTCCACCAAATCCGAAGCGGAACTTCTCTTTTCCGCTCTTCACCTTGGCCAAAAACGCGTCTGATATTTCCACAAGGCGGGGATCGATTTCCGCTTCCGCCACTTTGCTCAACCGCAACGCTTTTACCAAGTCTGTGATCGGCCGTTCCTGCTCAGAAGTGACAAACGTGTATGCGTCGCCTTTATTCCCTGCACGTCCTGTCCGGCCAACACGGTGTACATAATCTTCCATGTGATTGGCAGGGTCGAAATTGACCACGAGATCGAGCCCTTTCACATCTAATCCTCGGGCTGCAACCGACGTAGCTATGAGCACATCCACACCACTATTTTTGGCGGAAAACTCGCGGATGGCGTACTTGCGGTCGATCTGCTCTTTCCCGCCGTGGATCACGACACAGGGCACTTTTTGCGCGAGGAGCTTGACGAGCAAGGAGTCCGCGGAATCTTGTTTTTCGACAAAAACGAGCTTTTTCACCTCTGGGAAGGACCCAAGAACTTGTAGAAGTCTGGAAAACTTGCGGGCAAATACCGAATCTGCAGACTCGCCGTCGTTCACGCTGAAAAACTCGACTTTTTGTGTGATTTCCGGCGCCACCACACTGATGCCTCCAACGACTACTTCCACTGGATTCTGGAGCACAGCCCTCGCAAGACTTTCCATCTTTTTCGCAAAAGTCGCTGAAAAAAGAATGCACTGTTTGTCGGGACGGATCTGGGAGAATATTTTGTTCACTTGTGGCTCGAAGCCAAAGTCGAACATCCGGTCGGCCTCGTCTAGTACAATATAGGTGACCCTCTGTAGATTCGTCACTCTGCCGTTGTTCGCCGCTAGCAAATCGATGAGTCTGCCAGGGGTCGCGACCACAATCTGAGACCCTTTTTTGAGTTCTGCGATTTGCGGCTCGATCAGAGATCCCCCATAACAGCAGCACGCAGAAATGCCCATTTTTTTCGTGAAATGACCGAGCTGTTTATAGATTTGAAGAGCCAATTCACGGGTTGGTGTAAGTAGTACCGCTATAGGCCCGTCGCCTTTTGCTAGTGGAGGCTGTGCTTGCACGTGACCCAATAAAGGGAGCACAAACGCCAACGTTTTCCCGGACCCCGTTTTCGCTACGCCCATGAAATCGCGCCCCGACATGATGGCCGGAAGCGCCTGCGCCTGGATCGCCGTGGGTTTATTGTACGAAAGTTTTTCCTCCATTATCGAGAGAACTAGAGGCGAAAGACCCAAATGCCGCCACTCCCATATTGGCCGCGGCACGTCCTTGCCTGTGGCCTTGATACCGTCTAGTTCTAGTCTGAGCGCTTTGACGTCATCGTCTGTAAGGATTTTCACGTCTGGCAGTTCAGTGTAGAAGCTCTTCTTGAACGGTGCATATTCGACCTGTTCGTGGTCGATTTGCTTGAGTTCTTTTCCTTTGGCCAAGTTCTTCATTTGGGCCAGAATAAGCTTATCTTCCGTGTCTTCAGACTCGTCGTCGGAGTCTTCCGCGAGTGTGGGGCCTGAAAAGATAGGAGTGGTTTCTACACTTCCCATTTCTGGCTCGCGTTCAGCTACCGGGATTTCCTTTTCAGGCTCTGTTTCCGTTTCTAGCGACTCTAGGAACACATCGAGCTCGTCTTTTGCGGGCACGGCCGCAGTTTTGGCACTCTTCTTCGAGTTTTCACGATTATACGTTTGTGCTGGAGCACGGAATTTCGGCCCTGAGCTGTTCTCGTCGTCGTCGTCATCGCCACCAAATACGTTTTTCTTTGCTCCCTTGGACGCCCCGTTTTGCACCACCGTTCTTACCCGCTTTGCTAGGTGAATGGCAGGCAAATCAGTACCAGTTTTACGCTTCTTCCACGCCTCAAGCCGTCTAGCTGGATCATCACCAGGGGTCAGAACAGAGGGTGTTCGTGACTCTGGCTGCGGCAGCTGTGTCCCCTGTTGAGCCAGCTGTTGTTTCTTACGTTTCCATTCTTCCAACTTTCGCTGTCGTTCGATCTTCTTTTGGTCCTCGAGGGATTGCGGTGCAGATAGGACAGATTCGGGGGCACTCAGGGGAGTCGAATTGGTTGAAAGTTCCGTTTTGATGCTCGCTTTTTGTGGATTGTCCAGCGGTTCTGAGCCATTTTCAGCTGCGGATTTTTTGAGTTTCCATTTCGCCAACTGCTGTCTGCGCCGCTCGAGTTTTTCGAGTTTCGTGAGTTCTTCCGCCATGTTAGTTAAGAAATATTTAGTCTTTTGTCGTGAAAATGCACACCTTTCTTTTTGGTTTGTAGAAGATAATTGGAGATGTTGTAAACTTGAGGTGCGATGCCAGGTGTAGTTGGAGCGCCGCATATACAGGAATGACATAATGTGGGGAGAGGACAATAAATACATAGATCTGAAGATACTATAACGCAAGAACTGGCGACATATGCGACATATGTGAAAATAACTGCTCGCTGCTATTCCGAACATTCTTTCACGACGTTGGGGTACGCCATCGCCAAACCATAGGATAACATTCGCACCAAAGTATCTGCAAGTGCGTCCACCCAGTGATATGCGAAAACTCAACAAGATTGGAGGTTATCCTTTATTCTTGGAAGGGGATTTCTTGCCAGGAATCTTCTACCTGTCGCCACATCGCCCTGACCTTCAGAAATGACAAAATTATAACCACGCAAGCTACAACGACGTGGTCACCGTCACGGTCTGCGAGTTTAGAAGAAGCACAGGCGCCAAGTCATCGAGCCAGATGGCGAGACTATTGGTATACGCAAAAGACTCCTCGTGGTCCAAATGGGTCCCTATAGCAGGGGGCGGAAGAGTGGAAAAGATCACCGCAGTCTCGTCCTTCTTGGACGTCTTTTTCATGAGCTCGTTGAGAATGATATGTTGCCCCTTTGCTGGAAGATCGCTAAACAGGAGCAGTTCCAATTCTTTCTGGAGCTGCTTGTAAGTGAGTTTTGTTTCCGACTCACGCCCAGTGCCAACCAAGTCCACCGTCGACAATTCCCTGCTGGAAATGGAAACATCCTCATCGTCCTCCCTGAAGCGTGGCGATTTCAAGTGCTCGTGTATTCCGTCATTGGTGAGAATGGACGGTGTGTAGGTCTTGCCTGTGTCTTCATAGTTTGGATTGAAGTGCACAGCCTGCCCAAACCTCTTACCCTTGAGGGATTTTCGTGAGGTTTCCTTGGGACCTCCTTTTCGGACCTCCGCCAAAGAAACAGCCAGCGAATTCATGGGCGAAATTGCTTCCCGCAACCATCTAGTCGAGTCTTTTTCAGCTTCCAAGTCAACATTTGTCAGAGCCACCTGGTCATCAAGTTCTTCATCGCCTGATTCTTCCCCATCTTCCACAAACGCTATAGAAGGTTTCACATTTTCGTTCTCTTCGTCAGCTTCACCATCATCCTCGTCATCTCGAATCTTAGAATGCGGAATCTTGCCAGCCAGAAAGTTTGGACGAAGGTTCAATTTCGATGCTCGACTCGAAAGCTGGTCAGGATGCAAGTTGGGCCTCCGCTTATTTTGCAACGCATTTGCTGGCTTTTGTGCTCGACCTGGCCCACTTTCCTGAGACGGAACTCTGGGTGGAAGAGCACCTTTCTGAACAGTGCCATAAGCATGTGCTGCAACCGGCTGCGGCGGCACAATTCCTTGCGGTTGCATGATACTTGAAGCATAGCTGGAAGTGTCGTCCTTGATGTAGTCCTTCTCATTGTCACTGTCATCACTACTTTCAAGAGCATCATCGTACTTGAAGTACAGTCCATCACCCTGTGCCTTCATATTGAGTGAGAGCGATAACCCTTGCTCGTGCAAATTGGACAACGTGTACCTCCTGTTGTTTTTCAAAGATTTGCCTAAGCCATTTCCATCAGCGGGGCTTTTTGCAAAAGAAAGCGATTTGAGCATATCAGAAAGATCATCAGCAATGGATATGGCTTTAGCTTTACTGCCTCCTTTCTTTTGTTTCTTTTGCGACTGCAAGTCCTTGAGAGCTTCTCTGGCCTCAATCATGTTGATCCACCACTGGTCCTCTCTGAGGATCAGCTCGATATGCTCAAAATCATCCAGATTTTCAGAAGTGACATCGTGCCCTTTAACCATGAGATTGTAGCTGTGGAGATTTTCGGTATCGAAACACACGATTTTCACCTCAGCATCAATTCGCAAGCTGTTGAGTAAGTTACCTAATCTTTCCCTCTCGTCATCTTCTTCTGCGCTGTTTTCCACAAACGCAACAATTCTTAGCACGTACCCATTCTTCTCCCATTCATCGACTGTGGAAAGGATCAGTCCAAGCTGAAGAATCAAAGTGTAGGTATCGAAATTAGTGGACAACACTGACTTTCCGTCCTCAAGTAAGCAAATTGTGGACATCTGGATCGGGTACAAGTCAATATATTTCCGTTCGTGATGCGAAATTTTCGACATTTTGCTTCTAAGCCACAGCTTATTGAAAATAGGAAGATTCATGTCCCTGAAGTTTGCAGCCACTGCAACCGTGGCCTGCATGATCACTAAATCTTCCACAATCTGCACCCATTGATTCACAGAGACTTTCTTCTCTTTTCTTAGTTCGTCGGTAGGTAATTGAAGGTGTGGGTGTCTAATGGGAAGGTGCACGCCGTGTTTATGGAAGTCATAGAACCCAATTACGGTAATGTTTGGCTTCATGCCTCCCAATCCCGATCCAAGACAGACATTACGTACGCCCCACGGTAAAGATGGGCCAATTGCAATTTGAACAAATGCCTTGATTCTTGCCATATCTCTCAATTTCAACCACGCGTTCTTCTGCTTCTGGATTTCCTTGAACGAGTCAACGTTAAATTCAGTAGAGACATTTTCGGAATTGCTGTTTGGTCCCGTCTCATTGAGCAAAACAACATGCCCCAATATGTATAGACCGCCTTTCTTAAGGTGGTTACAAAAGCCGATCAAATTCCACGATGTTTGTGGATCGTCACATAACAACAAGATTTGCGGTCTCCAGTACTTGACACTCATCTGCAACTTGAGCCTGAGCAAGTACTTCCGCACCTGGTGGTAGATCAAGAGCTGCAGAATGTCACCGAATTTCAGGGGAGGCGTCGAGTAATGAATCATCATGATGAGAAAGACCAAGAAAATGATCACTGAAGTTGCTGAGACACCATCACAGATGTACATTGCAATGACTGAGGCCAACCCACCTGTAAACGCGGTCTTCGAGTTGAAATACTTGAACGAAGGGCGGAAATTAGGGGCGGAGCCTAATCTCAACAAGAAGCAGGCCAAGTTCGTCACCAAAAAAGTCATCAAGAATGCCATGGTGATGAAAGTAGCAATCTGGTTGATGTCCGCGAAAAGAAACACTTGGGCCAAGAGCCACGTGAGAAATATGCTGTAAAGCTCGGCCCTTCTTCTGTGAGACGGCAGCTTTTTACAAATGGAAAATGCTGACAATCCGGGAATGATTCTGTCATCAGCAATGGCGTTCAACATTGAGGCAGCGCCAACCACGCCCATAATGACCGAGAAAAGAGAAGTGGAAACCTCACCGATGATGATGATTATCCCGTTCATGTTCACCGACTGTATGATCTTGATATCCTTATGGAGCATGTCACGTGGCGTGGACGCACCCAAAGACACAATGACCAACAAATACAAAACAAAACTCGTCAAAAGTCCGTAGAGCGTGCCCTTTGGAATGGACCGCGAGGGGTTTTGGAGCTCCCCTGACATGGACGCGCCTGCAAAGATTCCAGCAGTTGCCGGGAAAAATATACCAAACATATTCCGGAAGGTTTCTGGTACTCCTGGCGGCTGTGCTGAGCCCACGGCTCCACTCGTAAAATGCGGCCAAAGATTTTCGATGGTGGTGGCCCACGAAAGTCCCGTATATTTAAGGTGTTCCAAAGGAGGCAGTAAAGGGTAGCCCTCGGGCATGAAAAGCGCAGATACGGGAATCGAAAGAGTGCTTAGCGTCAAGAGCACGAAAAGCCAGAACGCCGTTTTCGAAACTAGCGATGAGCCCACTATAGCCACTGCTGTACAGAGAGCCAAAAGAGTGGTAGAGTACCCGATTACCCACGCAGGTGAAACAGGTAAAATTGCAAGAATATCACCATCGACTTTTCCGAAATTCACAAGAAGCGGCTCGATGAAACCTACTACATTCAACGACGCATTCAATATCTGGCCAATGAAGAAAATGATGCCTATGGCACCGCCAAATTCGGGTCCCAAGGAGCGTGAGATCATATAGTAAGCACCGCCCCCCTTCACTGTTCCATTGGTGGAAATTGCACTGATCGAAAGCACCGTTAAAACATTGATGATGTACGATATAACGAGAAGTAGTATCGATCCCATGATGCCCATTTGGCCGATGATGAAGCCAAATCTCAAGAACATCAAGATGGAAAGCACGTTCAAAGAAGTCGGTAAAAAAACACCGTCAAAAGTGGCAAGTTTAGCCTTTGCAGACGCCGCTTTCTTGCGCCTCACATGGTGCTTGGTCCTCGGTAGAAGCGGCGCACACTCGGACATGGAGTGGGGTGGTTGTGTGTTTTTGTTGTTGTTTAAGGTCGAAATTTGGCCCCAGATCTGTCAAATTGACCGTGTGGGAACAGCTATGCGTGATATCAGGCCTGTAGATCAGAGATAGATAACGGTGGGTGTGTGAAACCGGATATTCGATGATTTCTGGATGGCCCGATTTGGATTTCCGTGGACGCAGATCGCGAGAAAACAACAAGAGTTTATGGAACGCCTTTGCTGAAAAAAAATCTGGCGGATCCCTTATCAAAAAAAGGTGCATGGTCAGAAAAAGCGCCAGACTTGAGACAACTGATAAGTCGCAGCTTGGGGCGTGCATGGCAGAATGCAGGACGACGTGTTAAAGCATACGGAATTCCAGGAAAAGGGAAAGAGGGGAGAAGTCGGGTATTGTGGAGGTTTTGTTCAGAGAAATTTGAAAGGTTTCTGTTTCTCTTTTTTGATTCCGAATTCTGGGCCAAAAATGAATAGGGTAGGTGGAGTTGGAGATAGCCCTGATTGGACTAACCATGAGCGCACTCAGGCAGGAATCGGCTGCAAATGAAATAAGCTGTACATCCACGACAATATAGGGTGGATATATTTGAGGATTTTTAGGGAGTTGTTGCCCTTTGAAAGTTTTCTTTTGGATTTCCCACTGGCCCGTTGAGGTACAAGCCATGTTGGATGAGCTCATGGTGTTAGCCTGATCTCTCGAGAGCTTCTACTGTACCCAGTCTGTTTCTATCAGCTCGAAGAATTTCAGCATAAGCGCCCGAAACTTAAAAAGACATGAATAATAATTACGCCCTTTGTGAAGATGCCACGTGCCTTCTAGTGGGTCGTATGCGGATGCCATTCTGTGAGTAGAATTGGGCATTCCTCGACCAGTCTGGTTCGATGCTGTAATTGGATTCCATTTGACGGACTCACTCTTTGTGACTGACAATGGCCAACTCTGGAAACTTATTCCTTTTGTGCTCGCTACGGCAAGGTATTCCAGCTTGCAACATAATGATATCCATCCTGTTCTGGTCCAAGTATACAACATCGAAAAGTTGGTTACTTTTGAAAACTGCCATATATCACCCAATCTACGGTGACAATGAGTACATCTTTCGGGAAGCTAGTATGGCAAAAGTGAAATGAAGATCGAATTCTCTTGAAGTCCCCCTCAGAATCATCCCCATTCCACCACCTCCGTCAAACACCCACATTAAGCGTTTTTCGGGGGAAGGTAGCTTGCCAAATCCGTAAGATTCTTCTCCGCCCGACTGTGCTGTTTCTTGAACATCTGCAGCTTGCCGAACGTCCGAAACTCCACCGCCTCAAAGCCCTCTTTCAAAAACCCCAAGTACTGTGTGTACAGATACACCTGGATGGCTAGGCTATCAAGGGAAAAGTCTGGCCCACCGCGCGAGTCCCGTAGTGCCAAAAGACGAACGTTTAGATCTATCACTGCACACACGAAATGACGGCCCGCCTTTTCAATAGACTCGTAGTATTTTAGAAGTTCGATGGAATCCACCATCACGTCAAACATATGCTTTGCGTACGTCAACTGCTTGGAAAGGGCCCTGTGACACGGAAGGTGTTTCTGGACGGTATTTTCGATTTCCGAAAGCTCTCTTTGCAACTCCTCTCCCTGGTATTCAAAGCCATGGACGTCGAAGAGTGTTTCCAACATGAAAGACTTCAAGCGACGGACAAATCTATCCAAGGTTTCCTCTTCAGTTTGGGTATCTTTTTCCCCAGTGTCGGGCTGGAGCTGGCAATAGGGAGTGCCAGATACACACACCACTTTCGTCGTTTGGCTCAGGCACTCGGGTAGCTGCGTGGTTGCCATAGACGTATTTCGGTAACCCCCCTCAATGAAGGGAGCGGCCACCGTGAATGGCACTAGGGTAAGTAGAAAAGCGAGCATTGTTGGTTTTCAGTGAGGAGGTTGCAGAGAGTGGGTATAGAGCTATTTTATAGAGCTAGCAGGGAGTGAAACTGGCGATTGATTTCGAAGCCCGAGTCGTAACCCGAACGTTCCTACTACTATGGCTGAGCAGAAGTTCTAAGCAGGTTGGTATCTTAGTCTCGAGGCGCGGTGAGCTGACCCCGAATTTTGTCCGTCGACGGGTGAAAGCAATTTCGAAGCATTTCCAACATCAGAGAAGGGGTAGCCGAAACATACCATATTCTCGTTTCTAATACTGACGTCTTTCCAGTGCGCGGGATGGTATTCAAAAATGCCCCATTCCGAGCCAATTCTGTCCGAACGAGCTGAAGATCAGGGACTATACTGATTCTGAGGGCTAAGCCGAACCTTATGGCAGAGCTAGGGAAGTCACCCAAGAAAAATCGTGATCTGTGCGGGTCGTCTGGGTGCTTCTAGACAATGTTAGACCGCAGGATACGGAAGCCAACGACGTACTCCAAGAGATTTTATTTCATTTTGGCAACGGCGTTATACACCACAGAATAGCAGAAAACCCCTTATTTACATATGACAAAAAGGAGGAATGTACCATTCGATGGCGTCCCATCTTCCCCCTCGCAATAGCTATACTGAGAATCGCAGAAACAAGCAAAGCGATGGCGAAAAACTGCCCAAAAAAAGAGACGTTCTCCCAACTTAATCCCCAAATCCAAACCCTCCCCCATTTCCTCCCCTTGCGTTCCGCTAATCCTCGAATGCCCAACAATTGCAGCCGCAGCCGTGGCTATATACATGCATCACCAGTCACCAGTCATGCCACCAGTCTGCCAGATCGCGCGCAGTCACCACCAGGTGCAGGCGCGAAAAGACCACCAAAAAAAAACACATCCACGCCACTCTTCTCGCCATCTTCTATATACCCTTATACTCCTAATCTAGAATTACAAAGCACAAAAATAACCGCCATGTTCAGGTTGCTCGCGTCAAATACCGGGTCTTCCTTGCGGCCCGTGCTTCTCCGAAATGTGCGCCCCAACTCGCCGCTCAAAATCTCCAATGCCATGGACTTGGAGAAAAACTTCCAGTACAGAAGCAACTCGAGTGCCACAAACGCAGCCGCCGCCCAGGCGCCGAAGAAGGACGTGCCGTTCCTGAAAACTGATTCGTTTGTGGACAAAGTGGGTAAACCCGGAAAACCGGGTAAGCTCGGGCGCAGCAAGGCGTCGCGTTTCGAGGAGCTCCTCAGCGGCGCCATCGGCCGCACCGTCAAGTCCAAGGGCAAGCCGCAGGCGGAGAAACACCTCGCCACGGTGCGGCTCCTTGCGGACATGTTCCACGACGACGCGGTCAAAAGCAACGTGTCTGCGGAGAACGTATACGACTATACGAACCTCCTTAACGAGGCCGTCTACAGCAACCGTTTCTTGCGCTTGAACGACAGCAGGAACCGCGACAGCGACCAGTACCACAGTAGCACGCTTTCGAATGATATTTGGCTCAAGAACGCCGTGCTCGAGCTCGCCGAAAACATTTCCAACGGACCCCTCAGAGAGCTCGTAAACCACCAGATTTTGCGCAAGCTCCTTTTCGCCATGAACCAGTTGCACGTGCCCACAGAGATGATCCGGTTTTGGGAGCACGGTGTCAACGACCCGCTGCTCAGCGCGCAGTACTTGAAACAAACGGTTTTGGCGGTGATGTTGCCGTTGACTTACGCGGAAAAGCGCTTTTCCTACGAGCAGGTGATCCGCTTGTACGAGGTCAACACACGTGACGTGCCGCACGTGGTGCACCAGCTCTCGTCCGCCGTGGGCAAGGTCGCCATCCAGGAGGGCGACTACCTGCGTGCTCTCGACTGCTTGGAGCAAGTTTTGACGTACTTGGAAACGGCCCGCGACAAGGCCACCGTGCACCGCACCTTGGGGGAGTTGCACGCGGCGTTCATTGGCGAGTGCAAGGACATCAAGATCGCGCGCCACTTCTTCAACAAGACCGTGGAGAACCAGCTCCCATACAAGGCGATGCTCAAGGCTCCGCATGTGCAGAAGCTCATGGAGCACTGTGTGGAGGCAAACGAGCCGTTTGAGTCCGTGGTGACGTTCTGGAAGCAAGCCGTGGCCACGTACGCGGCGGAGACCAGCTCGTTCAACGCGCGCTACTCGATCATCAACAAGGCGCTCTTTTCGATTTTCTTCCAGTTACACCCGGAGCTCACCGAGCAGGCGTACACGCAGTTGAAGGAGCTTATAGCCACGTATGCGGCGATCAAGCCCGTGGACGACTACTTCCTCAACAACATCGTGCTGAATTGCACGTGGAATGACAAGGTGGTTTTTGAGCAGTTGGTCGAGACCTACGCCGTGTACAACGTGAGCCAGACGCCCGTGCTGTACCGCGTGATCCTCAAGAAGATGGGCGAGATTTCCGACTTCTCCAACGCAGAGATCTTGGCCCAATGGAACGCCACGCTCCAATTTTTGGACGGCGCTGGCTACTCGTATATTCCCATTGCCGACTGGGCCAGCTTGCGTGAGGCCACCATTTTGTCTCCATACCACGCCTCCAGGTCTGAGTTCTACTTGGCCGTGTTGCAAGCGTACAAGAACTTCCATCAGGATGACAAGGCCGTACACCGGTTTATCAAGCACTGGCTGACGAAGCCACAGGCGTCTGACGTTGCTCGTGTCACTGCAGAGCCGCAACCTGTTTTTGACACTGACGTGGAAGTCGTGGTGCCGCAGTTCACGAATTTGCGTGAGAACGTCGACTACAACGCTGTGGCGGCGAACATCTTCGCGTCGTCCAGAGAGGAGAACGACGCCAAGAGCAGAGGCGAATTCTAAGGAGAAACAGGAGGAAGAAGGGGGAGAACGGATACACAACGGAGAAGGAATGCACTAATTTGAGAACGGACGCAATCGAGTACGGGCGTTCTGGACATTCGGGTGGCTGAGTCACCGCCGAGCATAATCATGTACATAGGGCCGGGCTAGAATAGACTGAAAAAGAACGCATGAACGAGTTTTATCTTGGGTTTTAGACCAATTTAGATAAAGGGGATTCGCTTTCATAGATATTGGCACGTTGTGAATTCTCCACACCGCTGCTGAGATACAAGGTCACAGCATTATTAAACGATGCATGCCAGATTAAACTGCGCTTATTTTCTCCGAAACTCTCTATGAAAATAAAAATAACAATATCTTTTGATTCTTGGTGTTGTTCACTTTCACCTTTCTGGGCATTAGGGAAATACACCTCCACGATAGGATCGACCTGCACACAGCGCCACACATCCAGTCGATCACAATCGCCAAGAAACTAGTAGCAAAACAGAAGTACCGGTATCACAAAGACCTTAGTATGGGAAGTTGTTTTTCGAAACCGGAGGAAGTCCACGGCCCGCTGCAGCAGAAAAGTGTCCCTCGAAAAGTCTCCACGAAGCCCTCCACTGGACACAGTCTTGGAGAGAACTCCAACACACAATCGTCTAGAGAAGCCGCCGCTAGAGCTGCGGAACTTCGGTTCCAAGCACAGCAGGAAAAGCTGGCGAAAAGCCAGGCTAAATTGAAGGCCATGGAGAAGGTCTCGAGGCTGGAGAAGGGCTTGGCATAGAGGAGATAAGCAGGAATGGTGGGGTTATAGAGTGCTCGGTTACTAGCTTAAAGATCCGAGGGAATGATGGAACTAGGTTGCTTACGCTTATCCCAAGCCTTTTGGCAGTGCAGTCGGTGTAACTGAACGTGATTTGAGCAGCTTATGGGGAGGCCCAGTGAGAAGGTGGGTGCATGCGGCGATGCGTTGAGTCTAGCGGATTGTCTTGTCTTTCTGGGGTTGGCCATTGGTGCAACAAACATGGCCACGTGCTATCAGGTTTACCATCCCTTTCGGCGTCGCTGGCACTGTGGAGTTACCTATTGGTCCCTCCAAGGTGGCATATTGCAGGCATTTGGCGTACATCACATCGGCCTGAGTGTACGGAGTCGTGCTGGGAGGAATTACAGAGAGATATTCAAGTGTGAGGCCACGTGGTCCTTGCTTCAGAGACAGTTTCGGGCCATTCCAGTTTCACATGCTATGCCGTGGATCATTTTAGATCAATTCAAGTGAATAGTGTTAGAATTCGCTTCTGAGTTTTATGCATGTTTGTCCCTGATTCTTTCCAAATACCCCCGAAGGTGAAAGGTATAGTTCATAAGAATTCTGTCAAGATCGTGCACTTTAAGGTGCCATGCTCTGACCTTTGTTGGTCGCACGTAGACGTACTCACGTAGTTTATTATCTCCCACCACAATCCGTTATTCGATGGTAACTGGCTTTGAATACTGTCTGTTCTTTTCCGTTCCCTACGCTACCATCTACAATAAAATCTCATTAAACCCAAAATCCAGTAGTCCCAAATTTTTCCGTCCACATCTAAAAAGTCACAATTTGACCGCAGTCCCGATAAATAGACCTAAGTGCAAACTAATATTCGGAAACAAACCCAAACCCAAAACAAATACAACCACAACTAAACACTCCAATAAACAAATAATACATATTCACCTCTCACCCATTACCGAAACACAACTCCAATACTACTTGCAACACAACACCCACCACCCTCTTCAAGTCACGTGACAACCTCGACCGCGCCAAACTCCACCATCAACCACCCATAACCACATACCCAACTACATTAACCAACCACATCCACAACCCCACCTTCTCTAATTCTCCAAGAACGTCCCCCAAAAGCCCCCAAAAACGTTATAATGGACCCCGGGAAGATCCCCCTCTCGCACACCTTGTGGTCCCCCCACGACACCGTCAAGGACTCAGCAGAATTCCTAGGCGTTACTCTCCCCGAAGATGCCGCCAAAAACTTGGCCATGGACGTCGAGTACCGCATCCACGAAATCCTCGAGTGCGCCAACAAGTTCATGCGCCACCTGAAGCGCAAATTGTTGACCACAGGCGACATCAACCACGCGCTTAGAGTGCTCAATATCGAGCCACTTTTGGGCTACGATACGTCTCAGCCACCCGTCTTTAAAGAGGCGCTTTTTGGCGCCGGCGGCCAGACGCTCTACTACCTCGACGAAAACGAGGTGGAGTTCGAGAAATTGATCAACCAGGAGCTCCCGAAAGTGCCCCGCCAGGCCACGTATACCGCACATTGGTTGGCTATCGAGGGCGTGCAGCCGACGATCCCACAAAACCCACTTGCGTCGGAGATCAAGAACTTGCCTCCGATTTCGCGCGGCGCCATCTCGTCCGTTTTGAGCAACGACTTGCTCCACATGTCCGCCGGCGACGCGGGCGTGCCCGGCTCGAGTGACGATAAAGAGACGCGCCAGAAGAAGAAGGACAAGGACACGGACATCAAGCCCTTGGTCAAGCACGTGCTCTCCAAGGAGCTCAAGCTCTACTTCGACAAGGTCGTGGAGGTCCTAATCTCGCTGGATCCGGAAAAGGAAAACTTACGCGAGGCCGCCTTGAGCTCGCTAAGAACAGACCCGGGGTTGCACCAGTTGGTACCGTATCTCATCCAATTCGTGGCCGAGCAAATCACCAACCAGCTCCGCAACCTCGACATATTGATCACCATGCTCGACGTGATTTCGGCGCTCTACGACAACAAGACGATCTTCTTGGCGCCCTACGTACACTCCTTGATGCCGTGCATTTTGACACTTCTTTTGGCGAAACGCATAGGCACGTCTGCCAAGGAGCCCACAGAAGCGTCGGCGGCCAATTTGCTCCGCGGCCAGTTCGCCGTGCGCGAGTTTGCGTCGTTGCTCCTCGAGCACGTGATCAACTCTTACGGCAGCTCGTACTCGACGCTCAAGCCACGTGTTACCCGCACGTTGCTCCGGGCGTTTTTGGATTCCAGCAAGCCGATCGGCACACACTACGGCGCGCTCTTGGGCTTGGAGAAGTTGGGCCCGGAGGTGATCAAACTCGTGTTGGTGGCCAACTTGAAGGTGTGGTACAAACTGGTGATTTTGGAGGGCGACAAGACCGACGCCGAGAAGAAGCTACTTACAGACAAGATCCTCGACGCGGTCCGGAAGTTGATAGTCTCTGTGCCGGCCATCGATGCCATGGACGTGGACTCGGAAGGTGTACTGGCGGAGTTGAAGGAGAAATTGGTGGAGAGAATAGGCGAGCCCTTGGCGCAGGTGGTGCTTGCGAGCTCAGATGCGCGCGAGATTGTGCACGGCATTTTCTTTGCAGAGATCGAGTAGGGTTGGTGTGGCTTGATGGATATGGGTGATCTGAGCAGTATTCCAGGGGTATTCTAAAGCCATTGTGTGGGGTACTATACTACATGGTGTGCTCTATGATACACACAATGGTTTTGGTGTACTCTATGATCTACTCTATGATCTACTCTATGGTATACCCTATGGTGTGCTCCATGGTGTACTATATCATGCTACATGGTGCTGGACGTGCGCTTGTACTTTTTCGGTACCGTCCTTTGCGCAGATGCAAGAAGCCGCTCGTAATCCGAGTCCGAGTCGGTGTCGGACAGGAACAGGGGTGACTTAGTTCTCAGGGTCTCAGATCCACCCCGGTCTATAGACTGCGTGTGAGAGACCTCGGCCCCATACATATTTGACGATTCTGCAGTCACCAGTACTGGATTTGGCTTTGCCACTTCAGTGTCCGGGATCTTAAAGATATCCGCATCCGAAAGCCCTTTGATGATGGGGTGGTCCTCGACCACTCTCTTTTTAACGGCCCCTCTCGAGGGTTTAGCGGTTGTTTTGGGTGTCGTCTTGGCAGTGCTTTTGACAGTGTTCTTAGCAGTGCTTTTAGCAGTGCTTTTGTTGGCATTTTTAGCAGCGGTTTTGTCGATGCCTTTGTCAGTTTCTTTGTCAGTGCTTTTGCCTGTCCTTTTAGCAGTGCTTTTAGCAGTGCCTTTAATAGAGTTTTCAGTGCCTTTCTTCGGTGTCGTGCCTTTCGTGGTCGTAGTTTCCGCAGTAGTCTCCACTGGATGTTTCACAGTCTCAAAAACCTTGCTTCTCCTCACCGCTAACGGCAGAAACATAGCCTCAGATGTCTTCAAAGGAGGAGATCCTGTCGTCTGGCGGTTATAAAACGGCGACTGGCGGAGCGAAATCTGTTGCCCGGGTTTACTCTTGACAGCAACCGGCGAAGAAATCACTTCCTTGATAGGGGAACTACTATCAATAGTGCCAAAACGACCATGCAGAAAAAGATTCACATCTGACTCTCGCACGGGCGATGAGTCGATGCCAAAAGGATTTACCCCTGCAGCCTGTGCCATTCGCTCGTGCATAGACGGCTTTTTCTGGGTGTTTTGCGGTGTTTCCTTGATGACGAGATCACCAGTTCTTTGCCTTGACGGTGTGGCAAAGTTTGGCATGTTCGACTGTGGCCCAGAGAGTGCCATATTAGAGTGTGGGTAGCCATAGAATGCCAGGTTAGTGCCAGGGTTTGCCTTCGGCTTCATCGGCGTGGCCTCCACCTGGAGCATTGCAGGATTATTGAGGTGCTCCAAATTAGCATCTGTTTTGACTTTTCTCGCACCGGCAACAACAAACAGAGACTGTCTTTTGGACTCTGTTTCCGCCTCTGCTTTCACCAACGACATGTCCACCTGGCGCCGTTTCAAGTTTTTCGCCCCCAAGTTGGACTTGGACCGTTTTAGCGAAAATGCTGGCTGTGCCTCAGTATCTATAGAAGTCGCCGAGCGGTGTAGAAACGGGGTCTTATCGCTCAAAAGAGCCTTGGCGAACCTCAGTTTCCGTTCCGGTTTTTCAGTAGCATCAAGCGAAGACAAGCTCTTGGTCCACTCCAGCACAGGAGGATCCGTATTTTCGTCAATATTGGTATCTGAACCCGGGGTAGGAAATAGCGTTTGGGCCACTTTT
Source organism: Metschnikowia kunwiensis (assembly GCA_030583255.1). Lineage (NCBI taxonomy): Eukaryota > Fungi > Ascomycota > Pichiomycetes > Serinales > Metschnikowiaceae > Metschnikowia > Metschnikowia kunwiensis. Next base: position 120,659 of record JAJMHQ010000025.1, read on the forward strand.
TTCTCTGCTTTCAGCAACTTCGGTTTCAGGATATTTGGCCGGAGGCTCTTGACCTGCTTTATGATAAACAGCACGAGTTTCGGGAGTGTTTTGCTGAAGTAGGGGACCACCACGAACGCCAAAAAACCGTGGGTGTTCTGGTCTTTGTCGATTCTGCGGTGGTCCAAAAGCGAGTCCCAGAGCCCGATCTGGTCGATTAGCGTGGTGAGCGAGGAGAAGAGTCCGAATGACGAAACGTGGTCTTCAGTCTTGGTGACTGTATTGGACGGAGTGTTGTCCGGCACGGCAACGCCCAAAAACGTTGGAATCACCTTCTTTTTCTTCCGTCGGATAAGCAGCGGCTTCTTTTCGGGATTAGCTGAGTTTTCCTGTCTTTTGGCATTCTCGGCCAAGAAAGACTCCTCGTCTATGCCCATACATAGGAGGATTTCTAGAAGCAACACGATCTGGAGCTGGGCCTCGCGGATTTTCAACTCCAACACGAGATTCTCGAAGAGATCCTCCTTGTTGGTTTCCTGGTAGTGCTTGGCGACGAAAAGCTCCTGATTTTCCGCCTCGAATCTGGACTTGGCGAACGAAGTTTCAGACGATTGTGGGCCCTTGCGTAGTCCGTATTTGGCCAGCCGACGCAGCGCTAGTTGCGCCTGTGACAAGTGGACTTGCGAGAGACACTCCACCATTTGCGTGTTGTCGTTGCTGCACATGTTCTTGAACCGTGAAAGTGCTGTTTTGGGAAAGTAGCTGAGAGGTGTGGTCAACGAATATAGCGTGTTATAATAGCGGGAGCGGAGGAAATCGAGCGGGGTTTTCTCGTTCTGTGGCGAGAGCGTGTAGTGTTTGGCCAGCGCCAGAACGTCGCTTACGAGCCGGGGCGCCAGCGGCGGCTTCATGGAGAAAGCAGAGCGGTTTTCGGAAACATGGCCATTTTCGCTCGTTTTCCACAGGGCTATATGCTCGTCCACCGACGCTGGCACGGCCAGCGCATCTCCGATATCTGTGTAGCCATTTTCTAGAAAAGTGTCGATATTCAACGGCTCCACGCACCCCTCTAGCAACTCGTACGAGCCGTCTAAAAAGCCGTTCTTCACAAGCAATCCATAGCGTAGCGCGATGGAATCCAGCGTCTGGATACTGGCTAGAAACGTCGTGGCCGTACCAATTAGGGCACGGGATTGGGGCGATAAATACACGGATTTGCGGCTGGTGAATACTTGTGGAGGGAGGTTTTCTACGTGGACTGGAGGCACAGATTTGGAGACGGTGACAATGAGCGCATGTGCGGAGTTGGCGCTGCTGGCGAGGGTCAAGCGGCACGGTAGAAGGGGAGAATCACGAGAATGCATGTCGCAGAAACACACGGAACATGCGACGGGTGATGTTTGATCGGTATGTATTATGTTAGTTGGATTTAGTAGTACGAAGTTGGCAGAGCATGCATCGCGACGCGCGCTGTGGGGAATGGCCAGCATGGTGTGCGATGGTGGGGCCATGATTGGATTTTCGCCAATTTTTCATCAATTCAGCGGATTCCCACGTTTCCCAAAATGCCATTTCCTCACTTGCTCAAACATTGAGCCACTCGTGCTCGGCAATGTCGGTGATGGTGAACCGGTCTTTGATGTCGCGCACCAAGATCTTCTCCACCAAGTCCTCCAGCGTCTCGCTCACGACAAAGGGCACGCGCAACTCGCCCTCCATAATGTCGTCAACGTCGTAGAACGGATTTTCTTTATAGAGCATCACGTAGAGGAGAATTCCGAGCGCCCATATATCCTGCGGCTTGCCCTCGTACTTTTCCCCCCGAAGCACCTCTGGTGACGCGTAGTCGACGGTCCCTACAAACACGTCAAACGGGCCCAGCTTGACGTAGCCAGCACTGCCAAAATCAATGAGTTTCACGACACCAACCTCGTTCACGATGATGTTCTCGTCTTTGATGTCCCGGTGGACGATGCCCTGCTTGTGCAAGTAGTAGATCGCCAGCACCACCTGCTTATAGATGAGCTGGCAGTGGAGTTCGCTCATGTCATTTTTGACCTCAATGTAGTCGAACAAGTCGATCGCTGGCGGGTCGCCGAACACGGGCGTCTCCAAATAGTAGTAGTCTGGGTCCTCGAAGTAGTCAATAATCCTCATGACGTTGGGGTGGGGATCGTGGTTCAACGTGGCCATTATCTGGATTTCCGACGGAATCGTACCGAGCTGCCGGTCGCGGACCCACGTGTCCACCAAGATCCTCTGTTTATCGATGCACTTGATGATGATCTTATAAGCTGGATCGTTCGTGTGCTCCGCTAGCACAACCTTGCCGTATGCACCTTCGCCCATTTTCTTCAAGATCTTGAACTCGCTGTACTTCTTGGACCGCTTTCTTTCGCCAATCTTGGATGGCCAAAACTTCGAGTGCCTCTTGCGCTCCTCGAGCTCTTTGTTTTCAATCGCCAAGATATCTTCTTCGGTGAAATTCTCGTAAATCAGAGCGTGTGCACCAACGTCTTTGCTCTTCACAGACGTTGGTGCAGTCGATGGCATTTCGCTAGCTGTAGAACTTTCCGAGAGCGATACCGACCTGTTGCCGTACTTTCCAAAACTCAGATTTTCCTTCTTGACACTATCGTTGATATAGGTAACGGGCACAGAGAATGTTGTTGCTCTTTTGGGTCTCCTAGTGCTGCTGTGGCGGCTCACTTCCGAACTGCTGGATCCAAGTTCGATGATATCAGCCTCGTTTTCTGGAAAAAGCTTCATTTGGGAGGGGAGGTTCACCCTGCTGCTGTGCTCTTTTCTCCTTAGGGGCAGCGGAGCTTCACTGGCGTTGTTACTTGTCAACTTGTGCAACTGCTTGTGTATGTTTTTGTTGCTGTGCCGCGAGTAGGTCACCCACAAGACGAAGGCATCATGCCCAACCACACGCAACTGGATGTCGACGAACATGGTCTTTCCATCTCTATGTAAACCTTCGATACCACGAGAGTTCAAAAATGCCTGTTCTGGGGTCTTGAAATTGGACGTTCCCAAATTTAAGATTGCATCGTACTTTCTGAAAAAATGCTCTGGAAGAACCAAGCCCGGGACAATCTGTAATGCCGAATCCTGGTCGTCAAGTCCAGCTTTCAAGATTCTCGAAAAATCTGGAATTATAGCATCAATGCTGTGGTTCAAGATTTCATCGTGCGGAATCCCAAACAAGTTTTTGGCAATTGCTTTGTTATACGATAGCACCTTCAAGTCGGAGGACTCCACAACAAACATACCAGCGATGTACGGCATCGAGTGGATTTTGAGTTTTAGCTCGTACTTGCTGTCATCTTTTTCCATTGGATAGGACGTCAAGGCACACGGAATATTTTCTTCTCCGTTCAACTGGAGAGTGTAGTAGCGATGCCTGTTGAGTACATTGCTGTCTTCCCAGTCAAACTGAGAATCCTTTGGGTGTAGCAACGCCAGAGCTCGTAAGTCTTTTTCTAAGCTCTCGGAAATGCTCTTGAGACTGGTGATATTGTTTACCTCTGATTTCTTTATCAAGTTTCCTGCAACTTCGTCAACTGCTGTCACCGTGTACGGCTGGCTTTTGTAGGAGTCCACATCACACAGGATCAGGACGTCAAAAGCGTCACACGTGATCTGCTCAAACATGCAAATAATCAAGTTTCCTTTCTGCTGTGCCCAGATAGACGTCCATGCAAAGTCGCCTTCTGAGAGCCTCGAAATGGCAATGATTTCTCCGGAAAAGATAATGATCTTGTTCAGCTTCAGGGGCTTGTCGAAATTACCCATTGCCTTGGTCATTCTTTCAGTCACAAAGTTCCTGAACTGCGGGGCAATCAAGTCTATCAAGGTGACGTTTTTGATCATGCTTTTCAGTACACCGAACATCAAACAGGCCAAGTCGTTAGCAGCTTTGAAACCCCAGGGAAAGTCAGCCTCTACCGTCACAATGGATTGCGGAGAAGAGTGTTTTCCTGCGGAAATGCCATGGAACGGTCTATTCCCAGACGGCCCCACCATGGAAACTGAAGGGTTCATATTTTGGGAGGCCAAAAAGTTGAGTGCTGTCATCGAAGAGTTCACCACTGTGCTTCCGGAGAATCCAGTGGCTGTAGCTGTGTCCCATAGAGGCGCCGCCATACCAGAAGATTCCACAAAGGGCGTGGCCAATGCAAAAAGGAGCTTTGTTTTCAACGCGTTCTGCTTTTTCTGGACGTCTTCAGCTCCGGAAGAAAGGGAGAGATCATGTAGAGTAGCGGCAATATCCTTCTTCGAAGAAAGGAGACTGGAATCCTGCTCTATAAGTTCGATGATATCTTTGAGGTCATCGGTGAATTCACTATCGGCCACGTCAGTATTGTTCAAAGAAGTCACTGCTTTGTCAAAACTGAGCTCATTTAGTGGCCCATGCGCTGACTGAACGCGCGTTCTGGGCAAGCTCTCGGCACGAGTGATTTTAGGACGAAATAGCGCATTCAACGCCGCAGACGAAGCATTGGAGCTGAGTTTGAATCTGTCTGTTGGAGCCGCAAGATCATCGGCTCGCAGGTACAGTCTATGCAAAAGTGGACGCGCAGCCTGTTTTTTCTTGAGGCTGTCGATGTGTGCCTGGGTGAGAACTAGTGGGGAAGGGGGTGCGGACGTCTCGTCGTCGCTATTATTGGTTTCATCTTTCGTTTTAATGAGTTTGACCCAATCTGGTCGCTCGTTGAGAATCTCGAGCGACCGCTTCAACACATTGAGCCGAAGGGCCAACGAATTAGGAGATAGATGAGCGTACGAGTAGGCGTGGGAGTTTTCAACCGGAAATAGCAATATGTCATCTAGGTTTGTTGTGTCTGAGGCACGTGACGACACTTTTGACAACGCGGATGACGTAGCAGACACATTGGTGTTATTGTCGTTCAATGACCACCTGCTGCCCGGAGGACTCTGGTTAGAGTCGTCATCATCAGCGAAGTAAAACGGCTTGGAGTTGCCAACCATGGTATGCTAGGCTGGTGGCGACTTGTCAAAAATCTAGAAAGAAGAATTAGGCGTAAATACTCTCCAGGAAGACGATGGGTTCCATGTAGTAGCGAGTGACCTGATGGAGTGGTATTCTCTAGGATGAAGGGCTCTTTCACAGTGAAACTGGCGGCTCCTTGTGCGTGTGCTTTGTTTAATAAGAAGAATCAATTGCAAGTGGGCACGCAAATTTGAGTGCAGCAGCCTTCGTTTTTTAATCGGAGGGTTGTTGGGGCAGGGACTGTCGGACTTGGAAAGTTGAAGATCAACAGTGAGGAGACTCCTGCAGGAGCTGCGCAATTTGAGAAGAAGCGAACTTCCATACACACCGGCTGACCTGGCACTTTTGGGGGTGCGGGGTTCTATTCCTTCCGTGTCAAGGCACCCGCCTAGCTTTGAAATGGCCAGATTAAACTGCAAGAGTAATTTTAAAGCTTGGGTGTTTCCCGCTCTGTGCACGAATTATTGACCACCACCGGCCGCAATGGTGAACCAAGAATGTGGCGCTGGAGAGACCGCACACAACAGTGTATGGTTGGATGTTTCGACGTATCTCTGATACCATTGTATGGCTCAGAATTTCTCTCTTTATTTCTCTGTTGCGGGTCGGGAAAGTCCGCACCTAAAAAGGGGACATATGAGGGCGCACGGGGAACGGCTCTATTTATACCCTCCACGAACGGGGCTTATCCACGGGGGTCACGCAATTTCGGTTTTGTGATTTGCAGCCATTTCCACGAGGATATAAAAGCACCACCCCCCCCAGCTTTAGATTTTAGATTTTACGCTCTCGCAGGCGGGAAGACTGCAAAGTGTGCTGAGTTCGTAATTGGGGCCAGGGCTCACCTCACACGCGGCTTGTGCAAATACGGTGCAGGAACACGATGCTAGCCAGCATTCGGACAATACTTCGGGCGCCGAATCTGGAAGGGCACGTGAAAAAAAAGAGAACGGGCTCGGGGAACTCATCAATTTGGATCACATTCTCGAGCCAGTACAGAAGAAAAATAACGTTTTTGATTCGAAACAATCTACTTTGTGGGGCACCATGCAGGACGCCATGCGAGCCAAGATGGACTGGGGCACTTACGAATCTAGATATCAGTGATAATGAAGGAAAAACAATTGGACCCTCGCATACTCCTCGATGTTTTAATCAGGAGCACAAGCGACCTATTTCTACTGCTGGATTGGCATTGTCGTGGATCTATCGTCTATATCCTCAGTCTGCTCATAGTCTCAGTGCTCATAGTTTGCTCATATTGGCGTCATGTTGTGCTTATAATCTGAACTCGTGGACGCTGTCGTCCAAGTCGGTAATCGCATCGATGCTGCTGAGCCCTCTGTTCGGCACAAAAGAACCAACCACCGGCGTGTCGCCCAAGCCATAAATTACAGCAGGCGTCATGCGTTGGCCGCCTAGCGCAGGCAGCATTCCGTGTAGCGAGTTTGGCGTTCCCACCGCCAGTGTCTCGTAAGTGGGCGGACTCAACGCGCGAACATCCTCGTACGTTGGCGGCACCTCGTCGTCCCACGCAATGCCGAGGCCAGATCTTTCCGTCATCACCACCTTGAACTGCATCCGTAAAACACGCGCTGCTCCTGTGGGCACGCCTGCGGTCTTGGAAGCAGATGCGACCGAGTTGGCGGATGTCACCGGCGAAAGACTCTCTCTAGGTATTTGGCCATGTTTTGGATGCAGGACAATCTCCTCGGCTACGATCACCTCCAACACCAAAACATGGCCCACATAGATCCCGAGAACTGGGTCGTTGATGTCGCAGGAAATGTTTGCATCGTTTCGAAGACCCTCGTGCAACTCGTCCGGAGGCGTGTCTTCAGACAGGGCCTTCATAGCATGGCGCTTGATGCCACTGGAACATTCAAGTGCAGAGATTTCTGCTACAAGCTCGATACTTCCCTCGCCCAGAAAATCGGACTTCCACCCAGACTTGATGTCGCCGTGGGCGACCACACGGAGCTCATCTAAAAAGAGGGCCTCTTCGCCTCGCTCGTTGTCCAAAATAGAGTTATTTTGCGAGATCTGCTGAGCATTTTGGCTGGACGGCGTAGTGGGCACCAGCGACGAGCGAGAGGTGCCCGAGGGCCGTAGAGAGGCGCGATCTTGGTCAGAAGAACCGCTCTCTCTGGCACCGGTATCGCCAAAGTCCTCCTCAAAATGCACCACCTCGTCCACCACGCGGTTCGTGGGAACCTCCTCCTCGGGCTCCACGATGTCGTGGTTTCCTGCAGGCAAGTTGTCTATATTCGTGGCCAATGCCGCTGCTCTGATGGCCCCCTGTGGATTCGCAGGGGGGTTGCTGACGAACATCAGCGTAAGAATCGTCAGGTGGTGCATCCCGTTGCTTTTGCTGGGACCGTCGTTGCTGCCGCTCGCAGTGTTGAGCGGACTGGAACCGGTCCGGATGCTCTTGGCGAGTTGCGCTTTCTTCTGCGATTCCTTGATTACCTTCATTTTAGGCGCGTGGTCTTCACAAGCATACCCGGCAATCTGAGTGTGTTCCTCGAGCTTCCACAGCAACTTGCGCATGCGCCACCTGCGGTCTTGCTTCGAGTTGACCACGTGACCCATGCGTAGCTCAATGGGAAACGTCAGTTTTGGGTACATGACCCCGGGAAGCACCGCGCTGGCAGTGACCTCCGTGGGTGGAAAAACACGGAGCGAGTTGCGGTCTGGGCCCCGGAGGATCGACCGCAGTACGTTCACCGGGAGTGTCACTGTGGTTTCCCGGCCCGCGGACTTGCCCACAGCGACAAGATCGTACTTTATATAGGTGTAGGAGTGTGTGCTTCCCAACTTGGACGACGCGGCCAACAGCCCGGGGAGGAGGTGTGAAAATGGGTACGCGTGGGAGCCCATGGGAAAGGAGGCCTTCTGCAGCAAGACGTCCCACTGGGCCAACGTTGTTCTGCGTGTGCCGCATTTCTTGCACGAGCTGATCAGGTTGGATGCCACCATGAACGGTTTGGTGTAATGCACGGTCTGCACGAGAAGCAAGACCACAGAGTCGACGTCCACAGCGACATCCTGCGACGCGGTGGGTGTCAAAACTGGGTCGTCTCCGTTCAACGGCACGGAACTCACCGGGGTGACGGATGTTTGTGGATTTAGCGACACGGCGGAGTTCTGCGGGGAGAGACCAGCGGAAATGTGGGTTTTCAAGGATTGCGGGTGCACATCTAGAGTAAGCACACCAGAGATAAGAGACCCTGTGGATTCGTGGGCGTGGCCGTAGAGTACCACCGGGGGCGACTCAAGGTCTATATTTAGCGAGATCGCCGTGGAGTCATTTTTTGAGTTTGAGCTGCCATTCGCAGAGGGCGACTGCGACGCTCTCGATGACGTCTTGGAGCCCTTTTCTGAGTGGTGGAACACTCTGGATAAGAGGGTCATAATGAGGCAACAGGCTCGCAAAGATGGTGAGGCAAGCGATTAAATAAGTGGGGTGCGCACGTGGCCTGAGAATTGGGCGAATCTCTGAGCAGAAGCTGACGGCTGGATTGTCCGGAATTGGGTCTGAAACTACTGTTGTGAAAGACAAGGTGAGGTGCGATGATGTTATATGGGGCAACAATACTGGGGACATTTTTTCTGAGGGTGGACCGGCGCGCCGCTTCCATCTCCGGCCTGGGTATGCGTTGGGAGGTCACTACGGAACACTACGGAAGACTACGGAAGACTACGGAACTACAGTGGTCACACAGCACAGTTCTGAGATTTGCCCAGAAAAGTGCAAGGCTCCGATTGTCCAGTGGAGGACTGAAATTCCGACCTCACCCGGTTTTCGGGGGTTAGCGTGAAGCTCTCATCGTGTGGGGCCGGGTCTATACCACTCGTTCTCACCGCCGCACCTAGCGAACGGCGGGGCGACTGCCACAGTTTACGCACTTTACGCGCGGTGCTTATTCGCGGCTGGTCACATCGATTACTGGAAAACAGAGAAGAAAATACGGAGACGGGGAGGACGGGAGGGATGGCAACTGAGGGTTGGGGTGGCCCGTGTTTTCTTGGCTGTTCCCCGCCGGTGAAATTTTGGTGGGATCGTTGGTCTAGTTTTGGGTGCGGGAGGTTCGGAGATGTCCGAGTGGGCGTGCGTCCACGCAGAACTCTCGGTGATTTCCACCACAGCAGTCACGTGCGTGGTGGATCCGCAGAATAGTTGCGGACTGGACAAAGTGATCTGCTCCGGGAAAAGCTCGCAGGCCATTGTTACGCGCATATTTGCATCTTCTAGATTCATGGTGGGGACCCGTCCTTGCTCCAACTTTCCAAGTTGGATAAGGGAATGCAACGGTCGGTCAAATGGGGTGACTGAACCGTTTTGTGGAACAAACTCCCCGACAGCAGAGAACGCACTGGATATCGGCTCTGGATTGCACTTTACTAAGGCTCGTTTGGATGAGGCCAAGGCCGTGTCTATATGCAGTCCACGCTTATGAAATGGCGGATGGTAACGTGCTGTCGGAAACGACAGATAGTCGATTGATGGGGCGGTGCAGACGGCACTTGTTCTTTATCAAGCAGGAAAATCCTCACACCCTCAAACTGTGCTTTTCTTCGCTCATAGAAGTGGAACTCCATGCACACAGTGGACGTCTACACATTTCGCGCACTCCAGACACATTGATGAACTCCGAAAATTACACTCGCTGGAAATTGCAATCCAATGTCAAAACAACACATTGTCTTGGACAACGGCGCGTATCTGGTCAAAGCCGGGTTTGCCTCACAGGATGAACCGCTAATTGTGGAAAATGTGCTTGCTAAGGCCAGAGACGGTGTGATCTACATTGGCAACGACTACAAAGCACACGCGAATCTCTACTCTGGCATCAACTTCAAAAGACCCCATGAACAAGGAAATTTGACCTCGTGGGAGGCCCAGAAACCGGTCTGGGACTATACGTTTGACCGGCTCCTGCCGAAAAAGGAAATCGACCCGCAAGAGGTGCAGCTCATACTCACAGAATCGCCCTTTCAGCTACCGCAACTTTCCATGAATACCGATCTCATCGTGTTTGAGGAGTACGGATTTAGTGAGTACTACCGTTGTGCCTCGCTGCTGCTCGTGCCCTGGGCGTCGAAGAAAAAACCGGCTGATTTTGCCTTGGTCATCGACTGTGGGTATAACGCCACACACATCATTCCCGTGTTATACCAGAAAGTACACTGGAAAGGCGTGCGAAAACTCCCATTTGGAGGCAGGCATCTAAACGGCCTTTTGCGGGAAATGATCACTTTCCGCCACTACGATGTGTCGGATGAGCCGGTCCTCATCAATACAGTTAAAGAACTGACGATGTACGTGGCCGCCGATTTCGAGCAGGAGCTCAAGAACAAAATCGGCGCCAGGTGCGAGTTCGTGCTTCCCGATTTCAAGAACACCATCACCGGATATGTGCGTGAAATGAGCCAGAAACTCCCGCAAGACGCACAATCTATCCAGTTATACGACGAACGTTTTACCATTCCAGAATCCTTTTTTCACCCTGAAATTTTGTTGGACAACAATGCACACTCCAAAAGCTCGGTTATTCAGAATGCCAGCTTCAAGAATATCACCGATTTGGTTGTGGAATCCATCATGGCGTGTCCCGAAGTAGTACGCCCGATTCTTCTGGCAAACATCAACTTTTTGGGTGGCACTGCGAATTTGAAGAATTTTGAGAACAGAGTAGTTTCTGAGTTGAAGAAGGAGCTCCCGACAAACTGGGAGGTCAAAGTCACCAAACAGGAGTACGACTTGAGCGAGGTGGCCTGGCATGGAGGTCGTGTCTTGGCAAACGACGATGTCATGAACGACATCAGAATTACGAAACAGGAGTTTTTCGAGCACGGTGCGAACTGGTGCCAGAAGCAGTTTGGCTTTAGGAACTTTGCGGGGTGATACAGAGTGTTTGCGTGTATTACGGTTGTAACTGAGGGTGGACGCACACAGGACTACGTTCGCCAATCCATGGAATGGGAAGCCAATCCAAGCTAATGTGTTGGTGTGGGACATAATCTTGGTGAAGGTCACACAGCTGGTGGTTCTGAACTGGGGGTCGTATCGAATCTATAGAGTCACGTGATCAGTGGATCTGGATCAAATGGTTGAATGTCAAGTACCGGCTGAACATCAACCAGCCGTACCGGAACCACACCATCTGCGAGAAGTGGCCATACGCCATGGCCGCGTACGACAAGCTCAACATATTCAAGTCCGAGTAGAACTTGATCGACGACAAACTGCGCCCGTTGTACGTGTTGAAAAAACTCACGTTGATGTTGATTTTCAACGTGTTGAGGAAGAACTTTGACACCAAGTCCACAAGCAACTCCACATTGGTCAAGAGCGTGAAGGAGTACTTCTCCCAGAAATTGAGACTTTTGAGCACGTAGAGCTTCAGTGTGTGCAGTTTTACATATTCCCTGAAGTACTCCTTGCACCCGTGGAATAGAGCAATGTGGTTCGGATGGTTCGACACGCCCTGTTCGTCAAACGTCACAAGCACGGTTTTCGGGTTTTTGCCAGCTTTCCCGATCTGCTGGTGCAACGTGTGGGCCACGTGACCAGGACTCCATTCCACGTCCATGCCATCTTTATAGTTGTCCAAGACCACGACATTCTGGGGCTCGATGCCCACGATTCTGGCGGATGTACGGAGTTCCTGTGCCCGGATTCCACCAAAGGAAACGTCCACGGCGTCGCCCTTCGAAAAGCAGAGAAGCTTGATCACATTGTTGTGCTTTGGCTTCGCCAACTCCACCAACGACGGCGAAAAGAACATCACCTCGTCGTCGGGATGGCCAATCACAAAGTAGATTGTGGAGTCTCGGATCGGTAGCGGCGTGGGCGACGTTAGAGAATTGTATGGGTAGATTGTGTGGGTGAAGTTGAGGTCCCTGATCTGGGGTTCGAGAAACCGCAGCAGTAGCTGCGGGATGGCAGTGGACAACACGATCCAGAGCGCGAGGGAGCCGAGAAAAAGGCGTGCTAGGAACTTGGGAACGAGGAAGAACATGGATTTGTGTGGTGGGTTCTGTGAGTTTTTGAGTTTGGTGGATATGAGTTTGGTGGGGTGGTTTCAGAGTCGATGAGATGAATAGTGGGGTAGGACAGAGGCGGTCAGGAAGTATATGTGTGTGATCTGGGGGCCCTATCGGCGTGGTTGAGTGTGAATTCCTGCCAAATCAGAAAAACCACCGATATAGAATCTGGCCTTTTCGTGGTGTCGGAATGCTCAATCACGTGGAATTTGATTGTGGATCGCGAGCCACGTTGGCTTGGACATTGACTAGTCTCTGCAGGGCGGCATAATCGGGCATCTAGGAAGAAAAAGGAAACAGACGAAAAAGAGGAAACAGGAACAAATTCGTGAAGAGAACAACAGGGTGAGTCGAAAAAATATCTATGTGATCAAAACAAGTGTCACTTTTTTTGTCCTCATGCCCGTCATTAGCTTAATGCCTGGAAATCTGAAACCAACCTGCGCAGCCAACGTGCCACGTTGGGCCAAAAACTCGCTTACGCTTGCGGCTCGCACCCAAAGTTTTTCGGCACCAACAAATGGGGGCCGCACGCGGAAAAGAGGAAAAAAAATATTAGTAATCATAGTAAGAACGATAAGAATAAAATAATGAAAAACTATAGAGATAGTGGGATGACTGAATGTGCGGAAGGATTGAAGGTTAGTGCGCAGTCCGGATCAACACTATTGGAGTGACCATAAGGTCAGATTACATAGTGTGGTGTCCGAGCGAGAGATAGACAAAAATTTCTAGCGACCCGCCGTTGCCTACGAGTTCTGTGTTTGTTTACAAGGATCTGCTAACACTGACCATGTGTTTAATTCGTGGAGTCGTCCAATGACTCGCATTAATGTGCGGTCGCAGTTGAGTTACTTTTATTGCAGTTACTTTTATACGTTGTCCGTGGAAGCACCAGTATCCTCTCTCTCTCTTTCTCTTTCTCTTTCTCTTTCTCTCTCTCTCTCTCTCTCTCTCTCTCTCTCTCTCTCTCTCTCTGGTTTTCTCTGGCTTTCTTTCGTTTTATTTCATCTCTCTATTCCTACTCCCTCCACTGTAGTAGACTGCAGACGCAGACCAGTAGATGAATGCCAGAAACAGCCACTGGGGTTGGTTATCAAACCCAGAAGCATAACAATCCTTTGCAGATACGGTGATCACCTCAGTCTCTCCCAGTCTTGCTCGTAATCTCCATCTGTTACACGCTTCTCGCTTCCTTCAATGTCCTATGGAGAGTGTCCGGTTCCACTTGTCAGACTGATAACCAGCAGCCAATTAACACTAGAACCCGGACTTTTCCACATCGATGACAGGCCAAGAGGGAACTTTCAAAGACGAACGCTTTTCACGAACACATTATATGCACCGCAACTTCCCTCTGCCTCACCAAGCACCACCGTCACCCCCGCCAATCCTGGAACCAGCAACACCGCCCAGAAAGTCCAAAGTTGCACGTTTCAACAATGCCACCCCACGTATCGTATCCACTAACCACGACTGTGCAGTGTCGCTGATCAATTCCACGCGGGCGCAGTTTCACGTACTCATATTGTTCACCGATCACGCATTGGCACTCTCCATTGTCGCCTTGACGAGAACGCCAATCCGGAATCTGGTGGCATGCACCATTTTCTTGGCACTTTGCCGTCAATATCACCCTTCCCGCTATTGCGGTATTTACACTGCCTTCAAACCGTACGTGCATTGCGGCACTCACCGTCTAGGTGACGGTGATGTTTGCAGCCACTGTGCACACGAGCATTGTGGGCGAATTCCGGATGAAACTGCCGCAGAATGTTTCTATAACAAAGGCAAGCACGTTTTCCAAATACGGAGCGATTCTCGCTTTCGTGGCGCTCCTACGGCCCACGATATAAATAGCACGTGAGATCGCCTATTAGCAAGATTTCTGGCCATTTACACACCTCGTTGAGTACTCGAGCAGTCCGGTGCTTTCCGCTATTCTCTAGATTTCTTCCCGTTCCTCTTCAATGGACAAATCGTCGCACCACGCCGTTTCAATAGAGGGCGTAGTGTCTGTTGCTGGGTCGCACCGGCCTTCCGAAGCCAAACCGGACATATTGCTCACCACCGATGACGCCTTGAATAGGAAAATCTTCTTGGTGAACAATGCGCTCGATGAAATCGGGTACACGTGGTACCACGCTAATATGTTTGTGCTGGCGGGCCTTGGGCTTGCCATGGATGCGCAGATTGAAGTGATCCACAAGTCTGTCAGACGGCCGATGGCGCTCCAGTTTGGTTCCGGGTTTCCGGTTGGCACCGAAGCTTTCTACTTGGGCCTGCTCCTTGGTGCCATTTTTTGGGGCTTCGGCGCTGATATCATCGGCCGAAAGCCTGCCTTCAAGCTCTCGCTATTGTTGGCCTCAGCCTTCGGCTTTCTTAGTGGCGGAATGGGCTCCTACGCCACATACTGTGTATTCACAGCACTTACTGCGTTTTGTGCCGGCGGCAACCTTCTGAACGATTCGGTTCTCTTGATGGAATTCTGCCCGTCCAAGTACTCCTGGGTGCCTACTATGGCGACTCTTTGGTGGGGAGTGGGAAGAGCTGTTGGCACCATGCTTCTGTGGATTTTCGTGTCGGCGTTTTCGTGCCCCAGTGCTGCTTCCTGTGATTCTTCCGCCAATCACGGGTGGCGCTACAGCTGGTACGCCGGGTCTGCCAATGTATTGCTCTACGCACTATGGAGGTTGTTTGCAACCACCCACGAGAGCCCGAAATTCTTGGTTTCTGCGGGAAAAGACGCAGAGGCAATCAGTGTGTTGCAGGCTCTCGCTGCTAAGTATAATCGAACGTGTACCTTGACGCTAGAGGAGCTCAGAGACTGTGGAAACGTGACGCAGTACCACGATTTCAGTATTCGTGGGTATACGTGCAAAGGGCTCGTTTCGGCTGTGATCTCCCACGTCAAAATCATCCACCGTGGAAAGAAAATCCGGCTCTCCACCACGCTCGTGCTTTTGTCGTGGAGCTTGTTTGGGGCGTCCTACCATATCTACTTCAACTACGTCCCAGACTTCGGTGCGCTTTCGCCGGACTACCCTCTCGCAAGGTACAACCTATTTCGCCACTCTGCGCTTGCATCCTTAGTAGGGATCCTCGGATCTGTCTTCGCTACGTATTTGGCCAAGGTTGGGAAACTAGGACGAAAAGGTGCCATGGCCATTGGGGCAACTATATCCATGGCCGTGCTCTTTGCCTACACCTCTGCGCTGGCACCCGGGCAAGAAGCAGTCTTTGCCTGCTTTGCATATGTCTTCCTCGGCCTTTACGCTGCCTGCTTGTTCACGTATACTGCGGAAGTGTTTCCCACCATGGCGAGGGCCACGGGAGGAGCCATGGGCGTGAGTTCGCTCAAATTTGGGGGCATGATTACGGCAGTGATTTACTACTATGGCCAGGGTGCTCCTGCAGTGACTCCACTCTGGGTGAGCGGGGCGGTGATGGCACTATTGGCGGTGGTGGCTGTGCTGCTTCCGTTCCAAACCACGCAATACAGGGCGGTGTAAAACATGACGGATGTGAAACAAGAAGGATATGGAAAAGTCCATGTAAAACCTATGTAAACGGTATCTAAGCCCCATAATTGGAACAGGACCGAGATTTCGAGGCAGCGATAGCACCGGAACTCCGAGCCCTTTTCAATCCGGTATCTATAGTGAAGCAGATAGGCGCAACAGAGTAACCGCACCCAATACGGAAATGCGTGCCCTGACTAAAAGAAGCTAAACCAGACATAAGATCTGATCACCGATGCCCGATCCGGTAAGCCCGATAGCGATAACAAATATAGATAAGCCGACGCGGGCCATACTACGCAGTGCGGAAAACCTGAAACAACTCCGGACCTGCGCCCCTCGCTATCTGCTGACCAGTGGCATTTACGGCTCGCACGCACAGACTATCGGGAGAACGCGGAATGGCTCGCACACCGATGCCCTTTGCGGACAACAATTCGACACCGCCAACGTGGGGGGCACGGAGTGCACACAAGCCGCCAGACGCAGTTGTTAGCAGCCATGGTGCAGCCGGCTACTAACCTGAACCTATACTGGGAAAAATGTGCAGAGATAGCGGAATGGCGGGACAGGCGGTGATAAGATGCGGGGCTCACGTGCCACTATATTAGGTGGGCGGCTGCTCGTCCGGTGTCGACTGCAAGAGACGCACCGTCCGATTTCAGCCACCAGCAGGTAGAATACTGAGCAAACTTTGCGAATATCTGATATTCCATCTCGTAAACTAATCTGACGTTTCTGGCCATGGACGAAAAAGTAACCCACCAGGTTTCCGTCGCCGGCGCCCACTCCGAGTCTGGCCTGGACCAGCCCTGGGTGGACCTCCGCAAGAAGGACCTCTTAGTGGACGGCGACGAGGCGCTCAACCGCAAGATGTTCTTGGTGAATAACGCGCTTGACGATATCGGCTTCACGTGGTACCACGCCAAGCTTTTCGTGTTGGCCGGGTTCGGCTACTCGGTAGATTCGCAGCTCGAAACCATCCAGAGCTCCGTGAAAACAGTGGTGGACCGCCAGTTTGGCCAGGACTTCCCCTTGGCCACGGAGATCTTCTACATTGGGTTGCTCGTGGGAGCGGCGTTCTGGGGCTTTGGCGCGGACATCATCGGCCGCAAGACTTCGTTCAATTTATCGCTCTTGTTGGCCGCGGCCTTTGGCTTGGTCACTGGAGGAATGAGCTCGTACCCCACGTACTGTCTCTTTATGGCGCTCAGCGCGTTCGGCGCCGGGGGCAACATCGCCACCGACGTGACGGTGTTTCTAGAATTCTCGCCCTCGAAGTTCACCTGGCTCACCACGTTCATGGCGGCGTGGTGGGGGGTGGGCCAGACCGTGGCGGTGTTGATTGCGTGGGCATTCGTGCCCTCTTACTCGTGCGGCGACACTGGCCCCTGCTTGTCGCACGAAAACCGTGGCTGGCGGTACTGCTGGTACACCAACTCGGGCATAGTGTTGGTGCTTGGATTGGTGCGCTTGTTTCTCTTCAACATGGACGAGAGCCCCAAGTACCTCGTGTCCAACGGCCGCGACGCCGAGGCCGTGGAGACATTGCAGAGAATCGCGGAGCAGTACAACAGACCCTGCTCGTTGACCTTGGAAGATCTTCTCGAGTGCGGCGTGGTGGCAGACGCACACAACTTCAAGACCGAGGGCTACACCCTCAAGAACGTGCTGAGTGCGGTGGTGTCGCACGTGAAGATCTTGTTCCTGACAAAGAAGATCGCCTACTCGTCCACGCTCATTTTCTTGTCGTGGATCTTGATTGGCGTGTGCTACAGCACGTTTTTCAACTTCGTGTACATCTACATCAATCTCCACGGAGGCGACACGTCTGCGTCCACGTTCATCACATACCGCAACTCGTCCATCAGCCAGTTCGTGGGCATTTTCGGGCCCATTCTTGCGGCCTACATGGTGACGATAAGAAAGCTCGGCAGAAGAGGAACCATGGCCATCGGCGCCATCGCCACTATGGCGATCTTGTTTGGGTACACCGCGGTGCGAACGCAGGAGCAAGACGCTGCGTTTGCGTCCATGACCTACTTCCTCATCAACATCTACTTTTCGTGCTTGTACGCGTACACCCCGGAGGTGTTTCCTGCTATTGCACGTGCCACGGGCGGGGCGTTGGGGGTGTTTTTCTCACGGGTGGGCGGCATCTTCACGCCGATCATCTACTACTACGGTCAGAAATCCGGGTCGTCGGTGCCGATCTGGGTGTGCGGCGCGGTAATTGGGTGTTTGGGGATCATCTCCCTACTCTTACCGTTTGAGCCTACCAAGTACCGGTCCGTGTAGGGACTGGGAAGTGGGGCGAGAGACTATATTTAGCTCGACGGTGTGTGCTATAGTGCTTTTCGATCGAGTTGTTTCCTGATTTGAGTGAATTGTGTTGGTGATATTGAGTGGGAGGTATGTTTAGTGTTTTGGTGTTGCTGGATGTGGTTCTCCGATTGCCAGTGAGGCTTTAGGAACGTTAGGGGTTTGAAAGACAGCAGAGGACGAATGGCACGCAATGGATGCTCAGCCGTAGCTGTTAGAAGGCGTCGGCCTAGCTTTCTGACCTTGTATCCACTTGCTGCTTGGCGATAAGAAATCGATCAGTACATATCTCAGCGAAGTCTCTGTGTAAGCGTCTCCGGTCCGTTGTCTCTGTTTTAGGAGTCGTCTTCCGTATCCAGAATCTCTTCGCTCTCAAGCTGAGCTTGGCTTTCGCTTTGGCGACTACTGAGACGGTCTCGGGGATTTTCGACAGCTCACGGAGGTGGCTAGAATCAAGAGCGAGCCAGGAAATCAATCTACAAGAATTGGGCTGAAGATGAGCACCTTGCGGTACCCAAATCTTTGATGGTCTGAAGCTTTACCAGACAGCCTTGATGGGACGCAGTTCGTTTTTGTGGTTCGTACTGAAAGGATATAGTAGAATGCATAAGGGATACGAAGCAGTATCAGGTGCCAGGATTCGTGCTTATTGTTTCGACATTGAGGACATTTTGAATCATTTCAGGAACAAAAAACGACTCTGCTTCCATGTTAAAGCTCTTGCGGACAGCAATGCTCTTGACGTCGTCAGTTGAGTCCAAGCTGGGGAGCCCACAGGAAAGTTCTATAGAACTAGGAGGCCTATGGCCTGCTATCGGGGCTATATAGGGCGGAGAGCAGCTGCGATGGTGGCATTGGCCACCGATGTGAAGCTGAATATGCCTCGAAATAAAGGTCTCGGGGGAGGTTTGCACAAGGCATAGTTTCACCATTCAGATTCATCTGGAAAGTGGTGC
Source organism: Metschnikowia kunwiensis (assembly GCA_030583255.1). Lineage (NCBI taxonomy): Eukaryota > Fungi > Ascomycota > Pichiomycetes > Serinales > Metschnikowiaceae > Metschnikowia > Metschnikowia kunwiensis. The sequence goes on from JAJMHQ010000025.1 coordinate 139,504, forward strand.
ACGTGGGGCAAGTTGTTGCAGTGGTGGAAAAGCGAAGGTGATACGTACTCATACCTGCAATAACTTTATTCAAATGACAAGTAGGAGCCTCGGGAAAGAGCATGACCTATGCTCTGATTGCATACTGCTCACGCTAGTCTCATAAATGACTCGTATGCTGTCCCTACAATTGGCCATCAATCCATTGGGTAGGGCATTCCACCAGATCAGAGACGAACTCTCAGCCACCGTCACATTGCAATCATATGACAAAGAATCGAGTCTACACTTCCGTTTCCACCGAAACCTACCAGTCGTCTGCTGTCCTCACTATTAGACAATAGTAACCAAAACGAAGATGGCCTCTCCCTCCATGCCTGCACTGAAACGCAGCAATAAAAATAATAAATATGTAAATAACGCCCTCACACCTCCATGTCGAAGTCCCGGTACTCGCCCGCACTCTGCTGGTAGAAAAGCTCCTGTGGCTCGTTCAAAAACGGCACGAGCCCAAGCGAACCATCCGTAACAAACTCGCTGCCCATGAGATCTGTCCCAAAGCTCTTCATGAGCTCGTCGAACCTGAACATTTCTACACTGTCGTCGGTAGGGTCGCTGTTCTCGGAGTCGTCCGGCACCTGGTCTGGGCCAAAGGTTAAGGCGTCGTTGGCAGGGCTACTGTCCATGCTGGTGGCCCGCAGCGACACGCGATGCACAGGCTGGGCCGCGAAGTTCAGCCCGGAGATCGACAAGTTCTGCATCGTGGACTCCGGAAGAAGACCCTGAGCAGTGCCCCTCGGGGCATACTCCCGCATGGGAACATCGTAGGATTCCGGGCCAAATGTGGCCATTTGATCCTGGCCGTAGACGGCGTTTCGGGGAACGGCAACGCGGGACATGGACTCGTTGTTGATGATGCGGCGGCGCAAGCTGTTCCCGGACGGCTTGCCGAGGTTGAGCCCCAAAATACTCAAAATCGCATACTCTAGAAGACTGGCGGACTTTTTCGTCAAGGCGCTCGGGATTTCGAGGCGCGACTCGTTCTTCAAGAGTGGCACCGTCTCCAAAAGCAACTGCTTCAGCTGCTGGTGCAAGGGCCCGCCCTTGATGTAGTCCAACGAGCCCTTAGCTACCAATATAGCAAACCTGGCGTGTTCCCTGGGGATGTTCAAAGGCACAGGCAACACATACTGCTTGGCAGCGAGCCGCTTCAAGAGATGCAAGACCTGCACCGCGGACTGCTGGATCAGCGTCATGCTGGACACGTTGGTGGAAACGTCGTGCTGGCCGAGCGCGAGTTTCTCCTTCATCGACATCCCGACGTTGTGGTGGTAGCCGTACTTGGAGATGATCGGCAAGTAGATCAAGATCTTGGCGTGGTAGTAGAGAAACACCAAGAGCGCCTGCTCGCTTTCGTAGCCGGAAGCGTCGCTCCCTTCGTGCTTCACCAGAAGCCCGTTGACGTCCGTGTCGAACCGCAAGTCCACAGGCAAGTCGCGGCGCCAGCAGTCCAACATCTGGTCCTTCTCGAGCGCCTTTTCGTGCACGTCGTAGTTGCCCAGCCGCGAGAAGATCGTGTCCAAGATGTTGCCCAAGACCTTGGAGAACTGCATCAAGCAGAGTGCGATCCGCGTGACTTTGCCGAAAATGGTCAACTTCGTGTTGTTGACAATCAAGATGTTCTCGTTGGTCTCCGTGTCGTCGTCGTTCTTGCCACTGAAGGGCGTGGCACACTCGATTTCGTAGTCTTTGAGCAACCGCGGCACGCCGAGGTTCAACGACAGATACACGTCCAACACGTAGACACACCAGAACACGATACGCCGCTCGCCCTGCATGAACGCCTTGAGATCACGGTCGTTCATCTCCTTGGAAAGGCCAAGCACCGCAGCCGGACACCGGTGGAGCCGGAGCTGCTGGGCCATGGTAATCACACGACCACGGAGCTCGTAGCAGGTCAAGTAGTCGCCTGTCGCCAAGCAGTACTGGAGTGCCAACGCGAGGATCTGGAGCGACTGGAGCGAGCACACCTGAGTGAGGACGCAGTTGGGCTTGATAAACTCGTGGATGAGAACATCAAAGTGCGCCAAGAGGGCCAGATATTCCACTGAGTTCGTGCTGCTTTCCGGTGCCAGGTGAGCGATTTTCCTCAGGAGGAGAGCCAACGAAACGGCAAGAACGACCAACGCACCGAGCTTCTCCGTCAGCTCGTAAAAGTACTGCGGTGCTAGTGTCGAGTAGCCGAGCTCTAGAATCTCACCAAAACGCACGTAGTTCTTCAAAAACGCGTTTTTGTCGATCACCGGCATCACGCGGCCCCACTCCTGGAAATACATTTTGACCAAGCGGTCCGTCTCCGCTTTCGGCGGGAGCCCGAGCAGGCGCAAAAACTGCACTGCCTCGGGGAGTTCTAACTGCGGCAGATCATGGTTGATGATGAGCGCCAAGAGCTGCGGGTGGCCTGGATGGTTTCCCACCACATCCTGCGAAGTCCGGCGCGTATCCTTGAGCGATGCGATCGCGCTGGCCGTGAGTTTGGCCGGGGTAGAAGTGTATCCGTAGGCCTCTCCTATACGTGCCAACAACGTCGGAATAAAGAGCGTTTCCTCCGTGGAACGCGGCACAGACGCGGCCACCAACGCCGTGAGCATCTGTTCCTTGCTCTCCTCGCTCACTGGTTGGCCCAGCGTGCGTTTTTTCTGCATTTGCTCGATCGCTGTGGCGGCCGCAAACGCGCCAGGGGCGGGCCGTGCCTGGCGGCTGAAAAACCCGGGCGTTCCTCCGGGCCGGTAGGCTCCATAGTCCGCGTTGTGCAGCGCGTAGCTCTCGCCGCTGGCGGTGCTGAGCACATCGAAGTTTTCGTCGAGATCGTCAAATTCGTCCTCAAAGTCGCTGTAAACGGACCCTTGCACCGACAGGTCGTCCGCGCCCCCGTGGTAGACGGAGCCGGCCACCGAAACGGGTCGTTCGTGCACTGCAGGCAGATCCGAACAGCACAAACAGCCCAGGTCGTGCGTGTGCGTATGTAGCACCGAATGGGCATTCAGGGGCACGACGGAGGCGGGATTTTTTTCGAGCTTAGCCGCCGGCGGGCCCTGTAGCGCCGCCCCTGACTTTTCGTGACCGGCAAACGCCGCCAACTGCTCGTCCCGGATACTTAGGGCACCCTTCAAACGGGCGTTTTCTGCTATGAGCTGGCGCAGCTGCTCCTCCAAGAGCTCGGTATACCCCTTTGGATAGCTTTTCCGGGTCAAGCGGTCCGACACAATGCACTCCATGCCGGCAGCGGCGCACAGCGAGCAGGCGGGCTGTCTTCCGTCGCATCGGGATTTTTTGGCCCTACATCGGTCACAGGCTTGTGCAGTCCGTATTCCGTTCAGGCCCGGTGCTTTTATTGTTTTTCTGGCCGTCGGGCGGGTTTTTCGGGCTTTGGTTTTTTCGCTTTTGGCGGTGTTGGGCGGAAAATCGGGCTGTTGTATCTCCGTGTGTTCGCTTGTGACCACGTTGCCCGGTGCGAGCTCGGTCATGGTGGGCTCAAGGTGGGACGGTATAGGGACGAATAAATATGTATATACACGGGAAAGATATGTATATATATGTATATATATATATATATATAGCGTATTGGTATTGCTTTACTGCCTGTGTTAGCTGAGTCACGGCGAGCCTTCCAGAAAGATAGCTCGGTATTAGGGTGTCGTGCGATCAAGATATGGAAAACTGGGGCAGGCGGTGCTGCACACTGCGCTGACTCATGCTCCGCAGGTCCGCGGATCTGGGCAGAATGCTGAAAGGTCCTTCCACACGGGCTGGGAATTTTGAAAAGTTTTGTAAGTAGAATTAAGCGTTTCTCTCTTTTGCCCTTTTTTTCTCTTCTTAACTTTTTTCGACCCCCAAAATCACCCACGTTTCTCCACTGGTCTCCGCGCGTCTTATCGTGAAACGACTCTGGATGCAGAGAAGTCTGCGCAGTGGCGTAGCCATGCAAACTGCTGCAGAGGTACGTACACCCCACATGTCCGCTAAACGTGCCGCCGAGCTCCCGCTAGGGGCCACCTTCAAGGCCCGCCGAAGCACCAGAATCCTGCTGCGTGCGGTCGCTGGCACCAGCGCAAATTCCAGCGCAAAACCTCTTCTGGGGGCCGAGATACCGGTGAAACAAGACCCCACGGCTGCAGAAATCAAGGTGGAATATGAGGGGACCGTACATGCCACTACGCTACCCGTTCTCGACCACGAAAACGGCAAGAGCCCGTTTTTTCTCAAGAAGGAGGACCCTGGGGCGCCAAATCTGGAAGTCTCTGCGCCTGTCAAGCACGAAGACACCCTGCAAATTCTTCCCCCCACTCCTGCGTCAGAGTCTCCAACGCTCACGCCCAGAAACGGCACTTTCTACTCCCAAATCGGGTCAAATGTCTTCCTGCCAGTTCTGCCAGATGACGTCACGCCCGAACAGCCCAAAAAATGGGACCTTGTGTACAACGAGATCGTGAAAATGAGAGCACTCATCACAACGCCAGTCGACAGCTTTGGCTGTGAACGGTTACCCGACACGCTAACGCCGGGAATGTCCTCCGTCGACCCGAAAACATACCGATTCCAGCTCCTCATCTCGCTAATGCTTTCTGCGCAGACAAAAGATGAGACCAATTTCGCAGCAATGAAAACGCTCCAGGACTACTTCGTAAACAAGGGATATCCAGGAATCTGCCTAGAGGCGGTGCTTGCGTCTACGGATGCCGAAATCGATCAGTGCATAGCCAAAGTCGGGTTCCACCGCAAGAAAGCAGTGTACATAAAGAAGTCATGTGACCTCTTGCACGAGAAGTTTGGTGGCGAGATCCCGAAAACCATCGGAGAAATCGTCACGCTCCCGGGCGTGGGCCCCAAGATGGGACACCTCGTGCTCCAGAACGGCTGGAGCATAAATTCGGGAATAGGTGTGGACGTCCACCTCCACCGCTTGGCGCAAATGTGGGGGTGGGTGCCCAAGTCCAACAACCCAGAACTGACACGCAATGCTTTGGAGGGCTGGCTCCCACGCAAGTACTGGGCCGATATCAACCCTTTGCTTGTGGGTTTTGGGCAGACGGTGTGTGCACCCGCAGCCAACAATTGCGATGTGTGCTTTTTGGGGAAAGGCTTGTGTAAAGGGGCCAACCGGAAATTGGTCAATGCTGAGATCACGGAGAATAGGCTACAGAAACTCGCGAAACAGAGGGGTGACTTGTCTGGCTTGGTGAAGGTGAAAATGGAGGGTGGTGGTAGGTAAGGAATGGAGGGCTGATACAAAGTGTGGTTAAAAGGGAGAGGGAAATGGGCTACTGTAAATAGACGAGAAGGCTTTGTGTGTGATGGGGTGTTAATTACACATGTTTCTTAATATGTATCTTACTATGTACGTTGCTTCATACGTACTTTGCTCATTATGTATATTGCTCACTATGTGTATTGCTCAGTATGTATATTGCCCAATATGTATTGAAAACCTGGTACTGATAATAGACTGCATCAGTGAGACCGCAGCTACGTGCCATGGACAGGTGTTATAGTAAGACATTGTAGTGTGGCAGAATAGCCTGAAACTTGATTTACCAGGTTGTAGAGAAAGGGAAATCTGGATATGGTTCGCGTGAATCCTCACACTACAGCTCAACACGTCTGTATCGTGGATAATAATAGGGACCCACAAAGGTTCAAGGTTTACCCGGCCCGAGCTCTATGCTTCATCCCCGGTAATTTTGTCTCAAATATAAACACATTTCCCGTATTCCACAAATTTTCTACTTTTCAACACTATAATGACAAAATTTACGAATTCTCACAGTTCCCCAAATTCCCCAACAATATATCAGATCCTGAAAAGCAGCCACGAATAAACGCCACAAACACAGACATGCATGCCAAATCTGCAGCAATATATAAAGCCAGCGACCCCCTCTCTTTGCAGCCACATCATTCCATATTTTCGCCACCTGTCGCGGCCTCCTTTGCCCGCACGAAATCTCCAGCAAGAGTCGTGAGAGTCGTGCGCGACCCACGAATCCTACGCACAGGCTCCGCCGTGAAGCGATTCTTCGAAGGTTTAGCTCCCCAGCCACAGCCAAATATCCATCCGGACACACTTCACGATTGGGTTTTTCTCACCTCCTCACTACCACGCTAGCCAGTCACAGTCACGTGCCGCTGGACTCCACGCAGAACCGGGAAGAGCCATAGAAAAACACTTAGAAATCCCGCTTGCATATTGGCGCCTAGACAACACACGCAAACCTGACGACACAGCCGCTGCGTGTTCGGCCATTGCCATTTTCAATCTTCGATCCTACACCGCCGCTGACAATTGGCCCGAGAGCCCCTTGAACGGCCTCGTTTGACCGCCCTTGCGTGCCTAGCCCCGAACAATCACAAGGGTGACAATGAATGTCAACCACAAATTCCAGCTGTCGCTGCTCGGCGCGCCGTCGCAGCAGATCTTGCTCCAGCAGTTGCAGCAGGGCCACCAGCAACAACAGCAGCAGCAACAGCAGCCACAACAGGATGGTTTCAACGCAGACCTGTCCTTTTTCCAGCGCGGCGGCCCGGGCCCCAACTTCTTCCCGCTGCAGCAGTTCCAGAGCCTCCCACAGCAACAACAGCAGCAGCAGCAACCGCCGTTGAGCCAGTACCAGGCACAAAACACACTCCACTCGCAGCTCCCCCGCTTGAACCAGCCCAAGTTCATGAACCAGCAGATGCCGCAGCAGCCCGCGCTGGGGCTCCACGTGGGGGCCAACTTTCCCTCGCAGAATAAGGTGAATTCGTTGAACGTGGACGACCCTTCGTCCGTGTACTGGCAGCACCAGGTGCAGTTGTGCCAGTTGTCACGCGCAGAGGACTTGCCGCACTACTACGCCCGGCAGTACGCGCAGAATTCGCGCAAGACCAAGAACCCGTACGCGGACGTGAAATCCGTGACGTTGATCGATGCGACGAAGACAATAGTGGCCGCTTTGGAGGAGCAGGAGAAGCAGCAGAAAGCAGCACAGACCTATGCGACACCGGCCGCGTTGATGCGCAACAAGAAGGTCGACTTGGAGGAGGACGAGGAACAAAGAACGATTGCCCGTACTCAAGGCAAGCAGCTCTGGTGCCACATGGACTTCTCCGGCCAAGGGTTGCTCAATTTGGCGCCCAAGTTGTTCCAGTACGAGTTCTTGGAGTCGTTGTACTTGAACAACAACAAGCTTACAACGGTGCCGCTGGTGGTGAAGAAGTTGCGCGGGTTGCGTGTGCTTGACTTGTCCCAGAACAGAATCAGCGAGATCCCGCCCGAGCTTGGCTTGTGCTACAACTTGAGGTTCCTCTACTTGTTCGACAACAACATTGAGACCTTGCCCCACCAGTTCCGCAACTTGATCGAATTGTTGTTTTTGGGTATTGAGGGCAATCCAATTGACTTGAATATCGCCAACTTGATTGCCGAACAGGGCACGAAAGCCTTGATCACCCACTACAGAGACATGGAGCCTACGTACGCAGGACCTAAGCCCCGGTCGTGGCTTTTGTTGCAGGACGATGGCGACGTGATCGACCCGGTGCAGAATCCAAACGCTTACACGGACGACCATCTTCACACGGACTCTGCGGACTCATTCACCTTGATGTCGTACAACACATTGTGTCAGCATTATGCCACAACGAAGATGTACAAATACACACCGTCATGGGCCCTCGAATGGGAGTTCAGAAGGAACTCTTTGAAGGAGGAGATCATTCGCTACAACTCAGACGTGATTTGCTTGCAAGAGGTCGAAACGAGAACGTTCCACGAGTTTTGGGTGCCTATCATGTCGCAAATCGGCTACAAGGGATACTTCTTCAGCAAGACTAGATCGAAGACCATGACCGAGCTGGAATCCAAGAAGGTTGATGGATGTGCCACGTTCTACCGTTCCTCCAAGTTCCAGTTGATTCAAAAGCAACACTTGGAATACAACACAGTGTGCATGGGGTCCGATCGTTACAAGAAGACCAAGGACTTATTCAACCGATTCATGAACAAAGACCACATTGCTTTAATTACGTACCTACAACACACAGAGAGTGGCGAGAAGATTGTTGTTGTGAACACACACTTGCACTGGGACCCTGCTTTCAACGACGTGAAAGCATTGCAAGTGGGAATTTTGTTGGAGGAGTTGCAGGGCATCATCAAGAAGTTCAAAGGCACGAATAATGCGGAAGAAGTAAAGAACACCTCCATGGTTATCTGTGGTGACTTCAACTCCACGAAGAAAAGCGCTGTGTACCAGCTCTTCTCGACGGGTTCTGTTTCAAAGCACGAGGACATGGAAGGAAGGGACTACGGTAGATTCACTGACGAAGGGTTCCACCACTCGTTTAAATTGAAATCTGCCTACGATCACCTTGGCTCGGACTTCCCGTTCTCCAACTTCACGCCCACATTCACCAACGAAATCGACTACGTCTGGTATTCGATGAACTCTTTGAAAGTGAAGGGGTTGTTGGGCAAGGCCGACGAAGAGTACTTTGCCCAACAGATCGGTATACCCAACGCACATTTCCCTTCGGACCACATTCCATTGGTAACGAAATTCCAGATCAGAAAGAAAGGACAAGGTGCCAGCGGTACGAAGAAACCCGAGTTCAAGCCCGACTACAAGTCTGCCTCGTCGAGGAAGACCTGAGGGCTGAACTCACCAACTCTAGGCCGTTTTCAGGGACTTTCCACCGTGGCTTCTCAAAGATGCCCAGTGACAGACCAGAAACGGCGTGTATTTTAGCTTTATAATAACACAATACTTCAGAAACCGATGCAACCGATGCAATTTGCGTGGGAAGCGCCGTGCATCTAGCCTTCGGGCAAGCTGTCCCGTCTGCGTTCTGCACGAACGTGCTTTATAGAGCCTCAGTAGGATGCGGTTACAGTTGTTAGGGAATTCTTCTTTATTCTTCTTGCTTTTCTCTTTGCTAACTCAGATCCTCTGAAATCTAAATCTACGGATTAAAATTGCATGTATCCTCCACGGCGCCCCCACGTATGGGCCCCAGAAGTTCCGAGAATTGATGCGAGAATCCATGCGAGGGAGATATATGCAGTACCACGACCCCACCACTATATTTGTCACGTCACTAGTTAGCACCAAAATGGAACCTCATCCTTTGTGACAACAGGCGCTCGACATAATAGAGCTAAAGTAGATTTCTTAGGCATATCGGTCGTGTGTGGCACAGCTAAATACCCGAACTGGGGCCGTAATAGCATTACCCAATTAGCCAGCTTCTTCCTCGTTCACTGTAGAAATCCCCAGTTGATAATGTCTTCTTTGTTCTCGACTTCGGTGCCCACGACATGCGGCACTGCACCGCGAAAACGCGGCCAAAAGACTTCCCCACTGGTGTTCATATAAATAGGCCGTACTCTTCCGTTCCTGATGTGTTTCCAGGTAACCAGCGACAAGCTTCTATTGGCCTCGTATCGATCGTTAACCAAATCGGCAATCCGAATCACATACCGAAATCCCAAGTCACCTGAACCGCAGTCCTAACCCAAATGTCGTTGTTGATTCCTACAGAGGCCGACTACGAAGACGCACACGACTTCCCAGGACTCGAGGCGGCGTACCAGGCCAAATTGGCCGAGGAGAAGACCAAGAACCCCCAAAACCACAGGTGGCAGTTCGAGGTGGTGCGTGGCTTTTTTGAGCAGGCGGACCCGGAAACCGACGACATGAAGTTCCGGTATACGGAGAACAACATGGGCCGCAAAAAACCGTGGGCAGAGATCGAGGCGGGGATCGCCAAACTCAACGCAAATGCACCCCCGAACGTGTGCTATAAATTGATCATCTGCGCCCGCCACGGGCAGGGCTTCCACAATTACATCGTGGAAAAGTACGGCTTGGACGCGTGGAATGAAAAGTGGGACGTGCTAGGCACGGACGGCGAGGTCGAGTACGGGCCAGACCCCATGCTCACAGAGCTAGGCATAGCGCAGGCCAAGGAAAACGGGCAGGCCTGGACCCGCGAGGTGCGTGAGCACGGGGCTCCGATCCCCAGCAAGTTCTACGCGTCGCCCTTGCGGCGGTCGTGCTGGACCAGCGTGTACACGTGGGACGGGCTCCGGCCAAAAACGCAAAAGGTGGTGGTGGTGGAGAAAATGCGCGAGACCATCGGGCAGAATTTGTGCGACAAACGGTCGCCCAAAAGCGTGATCGAGCAACGGTTTCGCAGCCACGGCTTTGAGACCGAGCGCGGGTTCGCCGAGGAGGATCCTCTTTTTGGGCCCGAGCGCGAGGCGCCGGACGATCTCGCGGTGCGCATCGACCTGGTGTGTCTGGCGCTCTTTGAGGAAGAGTGGGACGCGGCCGCGGGTGCGGTGGACAAGGCGCGGGCGGTGGAGCATGGCGTGGTTTCCACGACGACACACGCGGGCACGATCCGGCTGTTCATAGTGGTGCTTGGCCACCGGAGGTTCACGCTCTCGACGGGGGGAATGGTGCCGATTGTGGTGAAGGCGACGCGGGGGTAGAGGTAGTGGGAAGGAGAGGAGGAGGAAGAATGAAACTAATAGAGAAGCAGAGAGAAGGAAAGAAATGGCGAAGACTCCACCGAGTCGATGGATTCTCGCCCTCAATACACAACTCACAACCGGAACTAGGGTGTCGGTGTCCAAAAAGACGTCGCTGAACTTCTCCTTGGTTTGGGGAAAGGACGGACGAGAGGCAAGTAGAATGAGGGCATGACAGTAGACGTGAGAAGTGGAAGTGGAAGTGGAAATAGAGGTAGAGAGGAGAGAATGAAGGAGAAAGGGAAGTACGGGATGAGATATGGAGGAAGAGCAAGATAGATGTGAAGAAGAGAATTATAGCTGTGAAGAAGAGAATGAGAGAGAAATGAAGGAAGTGCTGATACGGAAGAAGATATGGCGGACGCAGGTATTGGTTCTCTGGCATCCATAGTGTCGTCTACCATCTCCGAGAAGCTCAACCGGTGACGAATCACGACATCTTATTTAATGGATCAAGTGCGTCTTGGCAAACTTCACGTTCTCAGAAGATTTGGCAACGTGGTAACACGAGATCCAAGGAAACAAACCGTTTCGCTGGCATGTCTCTATCAAACGAGTTTTCCTCGCTGGGCAGCTGGAAGTTGAGAAGAAGGAGGAAATGATGGACAAGGAGAAAGTGCTGTAGAAATAATGGAGGAAATTAAGACCACGATGATGTAGATGAAATCAGGGGAGAGTCTGGAGGAGAACGTGGGAGAGAGTTGACGAGAAAAAGGGCAGCGGAGGAAACGTAGTACACCCCACTGGACATTCCTAGGCTAAAGAGTAGGGTTTGATCTCAAAGAATGGAGTTTACGTCTTATGATTGTGACGAACAGAATCTGTTTCCTTTGGTTTTAGGAAAATCTCTGCTTATCATTTGCAAGACTGGAAGCAGCTTTCTATCTGAAAGGGCTTCCTATGATTCGTAAGACCGGAACCTCCTTATGATATTATAGGAATGCATCTGCTGCCACGGTCCCAACTTCAATCTGATCCCCCTGTACTTACTTCTCTCTTCTTCCGACGGTAACGTAAAACTAGTACTTTTTGACTCCTCAAGATCTCCTTCACCATTGCTAGCATTGCCCTAATAGTAATCCACCTGTCTCCTGCCGTTTCTCTTCTCGTGACTCCACTATCACATACCTCATTGCCTCTTAAGCTTCGCTGCTGGCGGACCTGCCCCAGTATATTTCTGTAACCACCATGTGTACCCAATATCTGCCATTTCTCCAATCACGCAGCATACGAGCCGATCATTGAATGCCCCGAATTGCCGGATCCAGAACTCCATGCCAGTTGCAGAAAGAAACCACAGTCTGTGACGCAGAGCTCGGGGTAAATTCAAAAACTTGTTCTGACTGGAGAATTATCAAGAGTTATCAAGAGTTATCAAGAATTACTGACTACTGGCCAAGAGGGCCATTGCTAATATATATGCTGGTTGCCGATTGCTAGGCATCCAGATATATGCTGAGATGGGTGTGACAGGCCTTTGACTAGTACAGCGATATGCTATTATTGGCCCATATTGCTCTCAGGTATCACCGGCCAAGGCAAGCAATGAATTGCCCAAAAAGGTCCGAACTTGGAGGTAGCTAGAAACTCTGGAGAGGTAGTGTTTACTCATTTCAGAAAAGTTTTGGGATCTTATTGAACGGTACGTTGAGGAAGATCCACTACACATTTGCAGGCAACCTTATCGCTCATACCGTAGCTACTGTTTTGATATAAGTGAAGCCTATTTAAAGCACTTCCCCAAACTGGTACAACTGCTCAATATCGTTCCAGCAAGCCTTTTCATCAGTTTCCCTCGGGGCCGGTTTGCACTCCATTTCTCGGTTTCACGTCCAACCCTTCGAGAATGTCACCTCAGATGGATAAATACCACTGCTATGGAGCCATCTGTATTCACAACAACTACTCATTTTTTGTATTCCAGTGTCTGCTTCGCCAATTACTGAAATCAATCTGTAGCTCTGAGCAGCAAAGCACTAACCCGTTGTATCCTCGAACTGTGGACGAAAAAAATGGAATGGAAGCTTACAATTGCCACCACGTTCTTAGATCTTGACTTGAATATGAAATACAGTCGCTTTAGTCATTGCCTTACACACATTCAGCCAAACGAGCCAGATCGCCTCAATGCTTACTTATGAATATATTTATGAGACTGGAATTATTTAATAACCATAGTGTGTATACTAACTTCTCTCTCCCACTACTCCCTTCTGATTACATTGTCTTAAAACCTAAATACGGTTCTCGTGTACTTGCACCTTCTGTGCCTTCTCCTCCTCCGAGGTATAGCTCTCATAGTCATGCACCACCTCGCCATTGCCCATCTGCGAAATGTCGTACCCGTGGCTCTTCAAGTAATCAACAAACGCAATGTCCTCTTTGTCAATGGAGTCCTGTCCGATCGAAGGGCAGAAGAACAACGTGAGAAAGGCCGAGAAAAAGCACAAACCGGACGACACGTAGAACGCGGTCTTGATACCCTTGTCACTAGAGTATCCTCCGTTGTTTTTGATGATAATGGGGAACACGTATGTTCCCACGAAAGCACCCACTTTTCCCACAGCCGCTGCAATGCCGTAGTACTGACCTCTGATGGGTGTGGCGGAAGTCTTCGATGCCAAAACACCCACGTTGTTTCCAGCACCAAACTCACCAAAAGTAATGAAAATTCCATACACCACCACGAACGCAGCAACGTGTTTCTTCAAGTGCGTGTAGCCCGCGGTCATGCCGAAGCCCATGACGCCCTGGCACACCAAGCCAATGAAAAGCGTGAGTCTGGGACCCAAGTAGTCCGTGACAAAACCACCCAAAAACGACCCGGGAATGTAGAAAAGATTGAAAACCACGTTCCACCCCCACGCCTTGTAGGTGTCGTCACCAGGCAAGATTTCCGTGAGGATGAACGAGGAGTAGAGCCCGAAAGAGTACGCCGAAAAGTCGTAGATGAACCAGATCACGGACACCACAAGCAAGCGGAACCAGTAGAACTTGATCACGAGCCAGAAGGGGAACTTCTTGACGGACTTCATGTTGAGCTTCTCGAACGAGTCCGAGTTGACCATTTTGCGTCTCATGAAGAAAAGGGCCAATGGGGGAAACACACCCAACGCTAACGTCAATCTCCACACTGCCGTCAAGTGGCGCTCCGAGAAGATCCAGAGCAACACCAAGGGCACAAACGCCGACACAACAAACCCCGCATCGATGGTGAAGTTGGTGAACCAGCAGAAGTACCTGTTACGGTGGCCTGGAGGCAACTGGTTGGCAAACTCCGACGCAATCACGGACGACGTGGGGTACTCTGCACCAATGGCGATTCCAAGGAAAAAACGGAAGGTCGTGAGCGCCGCAAACAAGCCCTCGGGCGTCTTGCCCCAGGTGGCCACGGCGCAGAGAATGGTGAAGAGAATCAAGAGAAGATTTGCAATCAACATGCCGCCCTTGCGCGCCACGTGATCGGAAATGTACCCGAACGTCAACTGGCCGATGACCGTGCCGGCGAACGCAATGGACGAGATGTTGGAGATGGCGTTCGACTCCGTGTACTTCTTCCCGTAGATGATCGAGAGACACGTGGTCACCGTCGAGATGGAGTTGTTCACGTACCCGTCGGAAAACAACCCGGCTCCCGAGATGAACGCGGGCCACAAGTTCTTGGCGCGCACCCGCTTGACTTCTCCGTTCTCGTCGGTTTCCTGCTCGGGGTGGAACGCGAGCTCGTCGGGGATCTTCTTGGCCCAGCCGAAAAGCGCCTCGTTGAAGCTGTGGGGAAGGTCTCTGGACGCCATGTTGTGTTGGATGGCTGCTGACAGATACGATGTGCGATGGGTGAAAGCCGAAAAGACAGGTCCTCTTTGAAAATGTCCAAAACTGGTCCGGGTCGGGGTTTCGCTGTGGCGAGAAAATAAATCGCCTCCATCGGGGCCCTTCCACTCTTATATGTGCGCTCACGTCACCGCTATCGCACCTACACGAGCGCAGCCCCAAATGACCCGCAGCCGCAGCCAAAGTGCGCCGCAAGTCTTGTCTCAATGCAGAAATAACCGTGCCGCGCGCGCCGCCTGCACTTGCCGTACGTCGGCACGGGCCCTGTCAATCAGCTATCGCCTGGCTTATCTTTGTTCTGGCTTTTGCCGTTGTAGAGGTTATCCGGGTCACATGACTCGTCACAGGGGAGCGACGTGCGAGACAGCGGCTCCCGCGGGTACCTTGACGGATGTGCCGGGTTGCTCCCTGCGTGTGGGCCAAAACGTGGGCCACGCCGGACCAACGCTGCTCCCCGCCACGGCTCATAACTGGAATTACAGGAGTATTACACGTCCACGTGGAGGGTCGTGGGCCGGGTGCCACGTTCACCAGTAAATAGGGGTGCTGTTTTATTGGTGTGTAAGCCCCTCTTGTCGATATCTTTGATCGATATTTCTCCGATATTTACCGCCATGCTGGGTCTAGAGTGGCAGCCGCATGGAACATGAGCCAATATGCCCCTCGTGGGCGGAATGAGCAGGTTTTTTTTAGCGCCATTCTCTCGCGAGCAGATTTTGGATTTTGGCATTTTTCTGCGTTGTCCCGTGCCCATGACCCGATCTCGTAAAACGGGCTCTGGTTTATTAACAACTCAAATGATCGCTGGCCATGGTGGTCGCGCGATCTCAGACACTGGCAGAGTCAGATTCTGGGCCGCCTGCACAGGCCTAGAATGGCACGTGGGAATGGTGATCGTATGGCAGAGCCAGTTTTCGGTTCCCGTTTTTCCTTTCCGCTGGGGTACTATCAGCTCTTGCGTTGTTCTTGATCAGCATCTGGTGTGGGTTTGCTTGCTGTGGAATGGACGGGGCTTGCTTATCACGCCTCGCACTATTACTTAAGCCAAACCTTAATCTGGACGGCTTCACCCTTTTTTCCGGTTCTGATCTTGCATAAGCACGCGCTGAAATACGAAACCACTCGCTGACTCGGACCGAGACCATGGTATCCCGACTGGTACCTGCAACACGCCGTAACCTACAGGGCCCCGGGTGTTAGCGGTGGCATGTGCTGTGGTTGCTCAAATGCTGGAGCTTTTCGGTCTCTAGCTTGGTTATGTGTACCGGCTTGTGCAGTGTTACGGCTGCCATCTCCGTCTTTTGGACCACGCGAATCGCTACATTTCACACATTACACTGCACTTTGGCATATATCGTCACCTTATTTTAAATGTTCTTCCATTCTCTACCGTCAACATTTCTCGGGTATTTTTCCTGTCTGTATCTTCAAGCTTTCTTGAATATTTCCACTCTCTATTGTCTTCTCTCTGCTCCAAAATGGCCATACAGTGAGAACTCAATATATACAAACTAAATCGTACGATAATTAGGGCGAACAATTGTGGATCCCTAAAGCAAGGGCAATCACCTTTCGTTGTCGCCCTTGACAAAGAAGAAAAATGTTTCTCTTTCTACATCCTCTCCCAGAGATCCGAAGTACTTTTTTTTCTGCTGTTCGCTAGGAATTATAGATACTGTTTCGAATATACCTCGGCTGAAAAAGAACAACTGCGTCTGTCTCTGCTAGATCGTTGTAATTAAACCACTGCGAAGTTGAAATATAAGTTGCAGTAGGCCCTTTCACACCCACGTTATGTATTAGATGAGGGATTAGCGTCCACGTCGCTGTATCCTCATCGTTTAAGCTCAACACGTGGGTGAATGGACTACCATTGCACAGCGCTTGTTCTTGACGGGACAAGCGTGATTCCTCCGGCTAGCACCCACTGCCCAACCCCCGTATTCCTCTCCTCATCACTCACTCTCTCCACTCCACCATATACTGCAACTTGTCGCCAGCTTTGAACGGAACCACAGTAAATGTATCATTGCCAATCATCTCAGGCACCGCGTTTTCCCGCTTCACCAAAACGACCCGGTCCTTGCTCACAAGATCATCCTCCTTGATCTCGTAGAATGCCTTCCCGTTTTCGGACACAAACTTAACCAAATGGTCCAACTTTCCTACGGATTCAAACACCTCCGCCAAGTACGCAATGGCGTGGGACTGTGTATACACACCAGCACAGACTCCTACGTGTTTGGCCTTGCTCTCGATCGGGTGTGGAGCGGAGTCAGACCCGAAGAAAAAGTACGGTTCTCCTCCAGTGGCAGCGCCCACCAACGCCCGCATATCCTCGGGCAACTTCGCCACAGGCTTGCAGAAATTGATGGGGTTGCCTGCCCACGAGTCGATCGTGAGCGAAAGGTGGTGTGCGGTGATGGTGGCAGCCACTCTAGATTTAGGGTTCTCACGGTGAATGCTGCGGATCGTGTCGACGGCAGCCTTCGTCGTGCAGTGCTCCAAAATTATCTTCAAGGTCGGAAAGTCCTTCGCCAATTTCGCCAATGCAGGAAGAAACTTGGGCTCGGCGTTGAGCACGTGGATGTCCTCGTCTTTGGCGGGCGGCCTTTCGCCGTGAAGATTCAACACCAAGTTGTTCTCCTCCAAAGCCCGGAAAATGGGGTAGAAACTCGAAAAATCGTTCGGGTCGACTCCTGCAGCGGAGTTGGTGGTCACGCCTGCGGGGTAGCATTTGACCCCATGGATGGCTCCTTCTTTGGCGGCGCTGTGGATCAACTCTGGCGTCAAATCCTTGCACAAGTAGAGACTCATCAAAAACGTCGTTTTGGGCGCGAGCGCCTGGAGGTGTTGTTTGTACTCTTTCACGCGTTCTAGCGTGGTTACTGGCGGCATCAAGTTGGGCATAACGTAGGCCACCGAAAGCCCGCCTTCTCTCACGGTAGGCGTGACGAGCTCCATCATTTTCCCATCGCGGAGGTGCACGTGCATATCGGCCGTGACGCCAAGATCTATTTCAGTCATGGGAGGTTCAGGTTTTGGTGGTTTTGGTGGTTTTGGGGGAATGGTAATTTTCTCTGGTATCGATGATACTCGTTCGCGGGATTTTTTTCAGTGGCCGCGAATGTGCGGGGTGCGCTGGGAGGAAATGGAGAGTGAACTTGGGGGTTGATTCGGGATATTCCGGGGGAACGGAGGCAAATGGAAGTTTGTGTGTTTTTGCATGTTCTCTTCTCATCGATTTTCTTCTTTCTTAATGTGAAAGAAGGTCAATCTGGGGAGATTCATGCGGTGCACAGTGGACTGGGTCCAATTCTGGTGCTTCCTCATGGTCTTCTTTTTCACTTCTCAACTAGTCACCTAGCTTCCAACCGTGTCCAACTGTTTTCCAAATTATTTCCAACCCAAGAACCTCACCCTTGTGCTTTCCAAAGTGCAGGGAACACATGCACTTGAATCTGACTCTTTTCCGCTTATAAAGTAAGCACATAGCTAGCACGGATACTAAACCCTCGATAGTGTCAGTGCCTCAAATTTGCACAGTTCCTTGGTAATTATGTTGCTTGCGGCTGCAAAGGACACTCCTACGCCGAGGCTAGCAGCTCTCCTTCATTGTTGGAACCTGTAAACCGCTTTCATTTATCACTTCTTGCCTCTTCATGGCCAGCTGTAGCACTATTCGGTCCAGGTTGCCCTTACCAAGATCATAATTGGTTCAGAGTAGTCCTTATCCTTCCTGGCACAAGGATAGGACTATATCTGGGGTTATTACCTTTAGTAACTTGAGCTTTCCTTGGCGTCACAGAGTTTCGCTGCTCTCACTATTTCTTAAGTGTCACCGTGTGGCCCAGTTCATGGATGTACACCGCCGTGCGAAACGCAGTGTCAAACTCCAGCAGCAGCAACAAAACTAGACGCAGTAAGAGGTCGGAAATCTGTCCTAGGAGCGATTTCTCCGTCGCAAGCTTGGGGCCGAGCCAGAGCTTCACTAGCGCATAGTCACATGGACTCTCGTTGAGATCAACCCCAATGACCGGTACTATATTGTTAGTCTTCGGTGGTGCTACTTAAAATGGTGGTTTTGTTGGGTGATAGTGTGTTCTAGTCCATGCAATAGCGTCGAGTCCTGGATGTAAGGCATGGCCACGGTTAGACCATGGTAAATGTACTTTCTGGTTGTAATAATCAGTACTTCAACATATGTGGGAGCTCTTTAGGCCAGCCAATCAACTGAAAACTAGTGACGCACCAAAAAAAAAGTAGAAAGCATTGGTACGTACTGTGGAGAGCGCCGGGCATGGAGATCTGCTCGCATACCACCAACGTGGCCGTCTTTTCGAAGAAATCGGCCGCTTGTATAAGGTTCACCTGGAACGCTATCTTACCACATCGCCTATTTGGATGGAGACCCAATCTAAGATACGCCACTTCTCCCGGAGGCAGTCGCCTGATCTGCTTGTTAGTAGTAGCCAACTGAACCTCGGTCTCGATGATATCTTCCATCTCTAGCCTGCCACCTTGGGCTTTTTTCGGATCGCCCATAGCCCAGAACCCCCATTTGAAGTACAAAAGGGGATCCTGCTGGCTCCGGTGGAGACAGATGAAGTACTTAAGTAGCATGCTGTCTTCGTGGCTCAAGACCGCGGCACGTGACGTGGGTATGGTGAATAAGCTGAGAGGACAAGATACACTCGTGGCCGCCAGGGTTGCGGGGGTGTTTGCGTGGGAGTTTTTGAGGGAGTAGTATCCGGCAAAGTCTGGATCTTTTTCGTTATTGCTTGAGCTGAACGATACAGCCCCCCGTGTATCGGGCGTTCTACTTCTCTGGGGCAGATCCCTGGCCCTTTTGGCTGGGGAAACCAGTCTTTCTTTTTCGTCTCCATCCTTGCTCAGACCACACAAGACGCCTAAAAACTTTCTCGCAATCATCCACCCTGCTGTTTTATGATTTCTTGGGTATCCTACCTTACTATTGCTCTCTGGATTGGTACTATTTGTGGCTGCGAAATGGGTGCGAAAATGGGACAGCCCAGGTCTTGCTCTGCAGCGAGTTCTTGAGATAACTGACTGGAGTTTTGAAATGGCGAATTGCAGAAGTATCATTAGGCGTTGGTTCGGGAATACTAGTATGTAACGGGAAAGCACAGGAGCATGGATGGCGTCTGTATTTCTGGGCAAGAGGAAGCAGAAACTAGTTGACGATCATTAGTACTTTCAACGAGGTCAATAACTACCAAATACAGACCTTTATAAAAAGATATCAGGGCAGCTACTTGTATTTTCTTCTCTAGGTGGCTGATTCGATTGGTGCTTGCCAGGTCAAAGTGTGCACCAAGTACCGCCCACGTTAAGAAGATGATGTGAAATGATGTCAACTCTTTAGGTACGAGATGTAAGAACGATCTACATGCTCCACGCTTTCACTGTTTGGGCACACGACACGTGTTCTTCGGTATCTCAACGTACGGATTGTGGAGATGGCTTCCGGCTGACTCACCAATACTGGCAAATCTGCACGGTTTCCTGGCAACTGGGCAGGTCCAAGTAAGAGAGAAGACGTGCGTCAAATGAGACGAGCGAAATTCCCAGAACAAGACCCAGAAGTGATCGGTCTAGACCACCTTCACTGAGGTGAACTGCACCACATGCTTTGGTGCCACATCTCAGCACACCGTCGTAGGCCAAACTGACTCATCTCCACTCGAGATGACACCAAGATGAGATCTCCACGGTCGTCCTGTGTTATTTTCGAAAAAATTCGCAATCTGGGGAGACTTCTATATTTATGCTTTCACTACTAAACTCCGTGGCACGCAGCTGTGCTTTCACACTCGGTACTTGTTCATGTTGCTGGACTATCGCCCGGGAACGTTCGAAACACATTCTTCAAAATTAGGTCCCAAAAGATTTTATCCCAAATTTGGTCCAATTCTGCTCAAACCCTGACCCACAATATCGCCCCACATTCGCAGCATACTCGGGCATATACTTGGGCCCCAGACACCCAGAAACGATACAAACCATTTATTTCTGAACAAAAAAAGAAAACGAAAGACAACTGCGATTGCACATTGCCACCACCGACAAAAACCCACAAATAACCAATACTTGCTCTCCAAAGCTGCCCATCAACACACTCTATATACAGGACATCGCCATCTCCAGAAACCCAGAAACTCCATCAAGCCTTTCCATCCCCACCCCTGCTACTCCTCTACACTCCGCCATTCTCTATCCCCCACGCCCGACCCCCAATATCGATTCCCCACTCGCCCCCGCTCCCCCACCTGCCCCCACATGAGCTCGATCTTTCTCCCCCACCTCAACTCAGGCTGGCACGTGGACCAGGCCATTCTTTCTGAGGACGACCGCCTCGTGATCATCCGGTTTGGCCACGACTCGGACACGCCCTGCATGATCATGGACGAGCTTCTTTTCGGCATCGCAGAAAAGGTCAAGAACTTTGCGGCAATCTATCTCTGCGACACTTCTCGCGTGGCCGATTTCAACGACATGTACGAACTATACGATCCGTGCACGGTGATGTTTTTCTGGCGCAACAAACATATGATGTGTGATTTCGGCACGGGGAACAACAACAAAATGAACTTTTTGATTGACAATAAGCAGGAAATGATCGATATCATCGAGACGATATACAGGGGTGCTACGAAGGGCAAAGGACTTGTGGTGAGTCCGAAAGACTACAGTTCAGCACGCTCCCGATGATTACAATGAGAAAGAAACGAGAAACAAAAATAGACGAAAAGCGTGGTAATTCAAATGCAAGCGGTGAAATTTCTTGTTGGAGGCTATTCATCTGAGTCTCTACATATATGCTCCGCTGAGTCTCTACATATATGCTCCGACCCGTTTCCGGAAACAGCCAGAGCCTTAACAAAGGGTCCAATCACGAGTTGTCTTCCTTCTTCACCCACGCACGCAAGACATCCTCACCTTACTCCATCACCCTGCATTGGTTCACTCAGCAGGATCCGAAGTACGTCATAATGCATCCCCTACTCGTTGGCCTTGTTCTGTGCGTAGAAGAAGTTCACCGCAAGTAACTCGCTCTTGCCCCCGTGCTTCTTGATCCATTCCTTCACCCCAGATCCCGGCACTTGCGTGCCCCACGTGGGTCTATCTGGAGGAGCCACCAAGTTCGCGTGGGGGTCCTGCTTGTACAACAAAAACACATACCTGTGCTTGCCGGTCTTTGGTGGAGGGCCTGGGCCCACGTACGACACGAGATCATGTGCTTCGGAAAAGTCCAACATTGTGGATGACGAGTCCTCGCTTCCAGAGTGCTGCAACTTCACATCCGTGGCGATCCAGTGACAGTATTGGGACCACTTGTGGTCGGTGTTGGAAGGAGCATCAGGATCCGTGAAAATCAACAAAAATCTGTCGTCCTCCTTGACCTGCAATTCAGCCTCCAGGTTGGGCAGATTGAGCGTAAACTGGATTTTGGGCTTTTCCTGGGTCCCGTCCACCGTCAAGGTGTTCCCCAAAGTCACCTGATCCTTGCCACCGTACTCAATTGTCAACAATCCCTGAGTGTCGAACTGGTCCACCACTTCGGGGATGATTTTGTGCTTATTGTAAGCCTCGTCCAACAGCTGGGAAATAGTCATCAAGTTCATTTTCGGTTGTATATTTTGGAAGGTCTGTCTGTTTCCTAAAATCTTTGAGTATGGGAAATTTTTTGGAAACAGTTTGGGGATGGAAGCGAGGCGTGGCAACCCTCTATATATAGCCAACATGAAAACGTGAGAAACTGCTCTCTGGGATGAGGGTGGAGAATCGATAAGAAGGTTTATAAGGCAAGCGTAGGCACTTCTCTGCAGGACCTCGCTCCGAGCCCGAGTTCATCCGAAGCGGGGAGGGTTCGGAGTTTAGTTCTCGCGAGGAGAGCAAATGAGGTCTGGGTAAAATTTGTCTTTCCCACCTCTTTCAAAACCACCTAAGAGACTTGCAATATTGAGGCACCTCACTTTGAGAATTATTTCTTCGGTTCATTCTAAGAAAAATTCCCCTTTGCCGTTTGCCACGGAGTGCACAATGGCGTGCGACCCACAGCAATGCATGGCTTAGCAATTTGCTGTGGCATGGTCTCATTGTCACTGGTTGCAACGTTGCGAAAAGGAGGAGGTAAGACCGGTGTCCCGGTTGATATGTTTCTAGATTCAGTCATACCGCTAGATGACGTCGAAAGAGATCCAATCACTTAGAAGGGAAAAGTAGAGGGGGTTTCGCGAGGATGGTGTTGAGAACTGTAGCAACTTCTGGTCGCTAACGGCCCCACACATGGAACGTTATAGTAGGGCTTTGCCGAATGCAAGCGGTTCCTTCTGGGAATCCGCTCGCTGCAAATCCACGAAGGTGCTTTCGCCAGTGATATGCCAACTCTTCGCGGAATTTGCGACATGAAGAGGCCATTTTCTCACAAACAAATCTTGAACACGCCCCACGCTCTCTTCGGAACGAAGAAACAAAAGACAGAATTAAACTAGAGTGCCACTGGTCAGGATCATGTGACAATCACGACAGTGGTGATCGCCCTAGCCTTCAACCCTCACATGGAGGTCGTATGGCCAAGTCAATCACTTCACTTAACGACACTTTCTGTTGCTTTTTCTCCCCTTCGAGGCAAAACTCTCAACTTGAGAAACGTAAGGTTTGACCCCATCGAGCTTCTAGCCAAACAAATGTTTACCTCGAAGCCCTATTCTGCCAACGTACCATTTATGCTATTGCTCCCATCTCCCTCCACCTAAATCAACCCAAGTAATCGCCCTAGAAGTTGTTCTCGTACTGCGCGTAGTTGTCATAGTACGTACCGTCGCCCTTGCCATCTTCCTTCGGAGACTCGCCAGTTTCTAGGCGTTCACCGCCCTCCTTGAGCTGGTCTTGTGGCAGCTCCGGGAACCGCCGCGTGGTGTCCAGAGCCTGATCGCCGGCTCCGAGTAACCCCAGGCTGTGGCCAATGCCTACAGTTCCCGGGCCCAGGCTTTGCCGGCTCTCACCAGGGCCGTGTTGTGCATTTCCAGACGAAAGCGATGGACCTCCGCTCTGAGCACCGCCGTTGTGGCGGTCCTGGAGGACGTTGCTGGGCCGTTGCGGCACGTGCACGGGCGCCAGCATATGGGCGATTCCCGTACCGACGCCACCACCGACTCCAGTCCCGTTTTCCGCCCGCATCTGCGGCACGTGCATCTGCTGCCCGTGGAGCATGTTGAGCGGGCCCGAGTGGGCAAACGCATCCGTTCTCGACGGGTACAGCTTCTTCGGTTTCTCCTCGTCCCGCGGCACCACGTCGATGAGAAAGTCGAACATGTCGCTCTTGGTCAACGCCGCGGCGATGTCCAGCTTCTGAAGAGTGCGGCGCTTGTTCTCCTCAGCGTGGATCCACGCCCGCATGGTGAGCTCGGTGATGAACACGTCGCAGCCCTTGGCAAACAAGATAGGCGCCTCCGCGCTGATCATGCGCACATCCTCGTCGGTTTTCATCACCTTCTTGATGCGCGCAAGCGGCAACTGATGGTTCTTGAAGTCGTGGTCGTCGTGCTCGATCGAGTTGATCGTCTCTTGCCAGTACTGCATCATGAGGTCTCGGTTTTTCCCGGCCAAACCCTGCCCGACGTTATTAAAAACGCCGCCAGGCGTGCCGTGTTGCTGCTGCTGCGCCACAGCAGCGTCCGCGGCCTCCTGGGCCGCCAAAAGTTCGTCCTCATCGACGACCGGATGTTGCCGGGCAGCGCCGGGGCCGAGATCGGAATTCTCGTGGTGCATGTACTGCAGGGAGACACCGCTGGCGGGGCTGGCCTCATCGAGCTGGGGCATGTCGCCGTCGTCGATGTATGTGTTATTGTATTCCATGATCGGGCGTGGTGGGGCAAATGGTGGTGGCAGAAATGGTGTATATTTTCGATGATTCGAGCCATGTCCAGAGTCCAGGACTGCATGTAGTTGCAGAGCGCGGCATCAGATCGCGAGCGATAGGCGATCCCAGTGGCTAGACGGACAAGAATAAGAGAGGCCGTGGGGCGGGATTTGAGCAGGTGAGGATGTCTTTTTTTGTCTTTTTTTTGAATTTTTGTTGCTGTGTTAACGGGAAGACTTGGCAGTTCAGATTTTTAAGGGAGCGTGGCTGATCTTGAGGGATCCATCTGGAGGGTCTTTTTGGCGTAGTCTCTTACTGGTGCGTAGGAGCGCTTTTGGAGGGTAAAGTCGGCTGGGTGTTCTGTGAGTATAGTCCCCGATTGTTGAATGACACAACCTTATTCTTGCTGTTAGGAAAAGGACAAATCAATGCAAAAGAATTGAGTGACGTGCCTTGGTTGTGTGCCATCATTGCCGAACTCAAGCTTTGTAATGAATGAGCAGTATGGTGAGGTACATTTCCATTAGCGCTTTCCAGGCGTTTTGAGACCTGTCGTTGTTCTACCGTTATCCAACTCTTGACTCCAGTTTCCCATGTTCGTCTGAAGGTGATTCTCACTGAGTCTGCCTTCCTGCACTTTTTATATCGACAATGGCTAGACTCGTTTTCTCTTTACTGGGCAACACTGAGGGAGGTTGCCACTCGAAAGTTTAGTGGAATGATTGTAGTTAGAGTTGTCAGTAAGGATATGGGGAATACTCTGCGCTTTTTGCAACCGAGTTGGCGCCAACTATCACGAATTGTACAAAACCCTTCCAAAAGCTGTTCGTTGAATATGAGAAAAATATAATCAATAAGCAAGGGGCTGTAAAAGATAGACAGTCTTTATTGAAACAATGTGACGTATATGTTACACGGAGATCTGGAAATCTTTAGCTGAGGCAGACGTGCTGTCTCGCACGTGACATACAACTACGTGATACTGCGGGGAAGCAAGACCCTGCAACGTCACTTCGAATCCGGGAATATCAATACAATTTTTCGTCTTCAAGCGCGACAAGATAAACTTGCTTTGAAAAATGCAAAAAGATAACTGCGCAAGCCCGGAATCGAACCGGGGGCCCAACGATGGCAACGTTGGATTTTACCACTAAACCACTTGCGCATGTTCGTGGATTATCTTGTTTGCAAAGCACTATCAGAGTCCTAAGGAGCGATATTGGCAATGTTGATTTTGTGGCGTTATTCTGGTCGGAATGTGCTTATATCGATACAACTTGTCCCTGGCTGTGGTGTGAGAGCAAGGGCAGCCAAAGTTCCCCGTTATCAGATGTATCAGGCAAATATGACTGGTGGAAAAGTAAACCTTTCAGTGATGGATGGTGACATCATTTGTGGTCTCTTCCAGACGCCAAAGGCGGGAACTGGCGGTTGACAAAGGACATAAAACAACAAAATCCAGTTTGGCCCAAGTTAAAATCAAACGTTCCCATTTGGAATCTGTGTGATGCCCCGTTCATGCCTACTTTTGTCCGCCTTTCATCCGTGGCTCTCTTGCTGCTCCGTTTTCTTCAGAACAATAAAGGACGTCCTATCCATAATGAATACTGACGAGGCGCAGAGAGGCCACTGCGGAATGAGACCACCTTTCATCTTGGTCAAGTCTGTCTTCTGGACATAAGAATCAGAATACACTCAGCTTCCCAAGAGCAGTAAGCATTTTCGAGAGTCAGAGGCAAAAACAATCAGCATGCCCCCTCACGTATATACTGACGTTTCTCAATCACACTCCGTTACTCCCCAACCTACTTGATCAGTATGTTCTCCATCTTCAGCCTCTACCCATTGTTGCACAATTTCACTTCCGTCGACATAACCTGACCTGCAAGAGCCCCTGCTGGCCACAGCCCAAAAGCGGAATTAGACATTTTCGGAATCAGAGCTCATTAAGTTTCACTCGCAATCGAGGTATAAAGGATGTTCGACCCCAAAGGAACCCATTTGGCAGATCGAACCCACCAAACCCCCACTATGCGTGCATACTTGGCTTTGCTCCTTTGTGTTCTTTCTCCTGCCTCTGCCTCACTCGATGCTAAAAGTGCGGTTCCGGCGGCGGATGCTCCTACAATGTGGCTACACGATATAGCAAAATACCCAGACGAAAACACGGGTGTGAACAGCAGCAGACCACCGAACAGCACTCACGCCTTGAAAGTGGTGTTGCTAGACGAAGACGCCGAGGAGGAGGAGGTCGTGGACGAATACGAAGACGAAAACGAAGACGAAGACGAAAACGAAAAAGAGTTTCTCGAGTATAGCGTCCAGAATCCGTACGCGAAGTTTATCAATGACTGGGTAGCGGGCTCCGCCGGGCAAGACTCAAACTCTGCGAAAGTCAAGCTTGACGTAGCCCCGGCCAAAGATGTGAACGAATTATTGGGCCATCAAGTTCATGAATGTGCCCAGAAACAGTATAGAACAAAGGTAAGAGACGCAGAGAACCTGCTCGAGTGGCTTGTTGCGCTTCTCAGGTCGTTTCTTCAGGGCACGGTGTTTGACTATCGCGGGTTTGAAGCTCTGGCAACCGGCCTCACGGGCGAGATGGCGGATATCTCGCAAACGGTCAGAGCCATAGCAGTGTGCCGTCCAAGGCTCGCAGATGAGATGACCTTTGCCACCAATATGTTCCGTGCTATGGCAGACGCCATCGAGCTCTTGAAGTACTACAGCGCCTTCGACGAGCCCGGGCACTTCTTCCTATATTCCATCGTGGACCTCAATGTGATGCTCTTTGACTTGTTCAATTCCCATGGTACACCAAACACGCAGCTTCATGGATACACGGAAAAGGTAGTGCTCTACCGAGAGTACTTGAAGGGTTGGCAGGGTCATTTCAGCAGCTTGCCCTCGGTGTCTTTTGGAGAGAAAACCATGTTCAAGTTGAAGCTCAAAAGTGCGGAGAAGGTGCTCTCACTTATGGCGCTGCAGATATCGAAGCCGGGAGAGCCTAACATATAGGAAGGGAGGGAGTGGCAGGACAGTGGATAGCTTTTGAGTGGAAAAGCACTGGTTTGAGGGTCGAAGGTTAGATTTGAGTAGTTAAAGATTTTTAAGAATTCCCAGTAATTGTTACGAAGATTGGCAGATAGAAGTAGTGAAATAAGGCTAGCGAGAAGCATTCGATCTTATTGCGCATTAATGCTTTGCTTCCTTTCATCACCTCAGTGAGTTTTGTGATGTGCCTTTTTATGATTCGGGAAAGCCAAAGAACGTTGAAGTAAGCTCTCTTTCATGAGTCTCTCCAGACATACTGAGTCATACACTCACGGCTGAGATGTATGTAGATTCTAGAACCCTTTCTATTTAGGGCTAGCTTTCAGTTTGGTTTAATTGCCAGATTTGACAACGGACTGAGGGCCCACCACGACTTTATTGCAGGTGCTCTAATCATGTTATGAGGTCAGCTTAGGCATACCTCACCATTGGACTTAGTAGTCAAGGTTTACCCGTGATAAGGGACTACATTCACAATTCTCAGTATGAACCACTGCCTTTTAAACTTCACTTCCTCGATCCCTTCACTTTGACTCAAAGTACTGATCGCAGTGGACATATCATAGGCTACCTCGGGGCAAACGGTTGCTTTCTCTCACGAAAATAAGCAATTTACAGGAATTCTCCTTGCTTGGTAGAATGTACTCATTAGTTAGCAAGAAAGTGCGCCTCCCCATTGTTGCCAGTCCCGCGCATGATCAAAGAGGCTCAAGAGCCCTCTGAATTTACGTCTGGAGACCCTACCGAAGGTTTTTCTCTTTCAAGGGAATCCCGCAGCTGTACTGTTGATCCACCCCAAGACAGTGGGCCATGTTGTGTCCTTGTCTAGTAGTCTCATAGGAGAAGACGCAGTGATCTCTTACATAATGATCTACTTTTTAAAGGACAATACGTTCACGATTACTCATCCCTTCATTGTTTCGCCGGGCTGTGAGTTATATCTTCACTAAACTAGAACTCGGCAGTATGCTCAGAATCTAAACACATAAAAACCCGTTGCTCCACCATCCGTTCTAAGTTATCTAATACTCACACTATGCGACTCACCTTGGTCTTCGTTACAGCAAGCACTTTCTTCACCATGGCCGCAGGCATTTCTACTCCTAGCGTGGGAATCGCCCGCAGATCTGAAGACCCCGGCAATTTTGTTTTGCTTGACTCTAAAGGGTCGCAAAGCGAAGACCCGTCCGAGCCCAAAATCGAAGACACTCTTGATAGTACTGAAGTGGAGTAGCTTATCACCAAGTTGCGATCGTATGTTCTCGGTAGGAGTTTCAATGTCACTGCGTTTGGGGAGCAGGCGGAAGACACGAAAGAAAAGATATCCAGCCTTGAGCGTGCGGAGGCCCAGTCGTCCAGTACGGCTGACAACCTAACCTATGCGAAAAACTTGTTTAACTTCATGGACACATCTGCGAAAACCATGAATAAGTACGCACGTTCCAGCACTCTCGGTGCCACGGAGCTCTCTCGCTTGATCGACGCAGAAGTCGGAATCAAGGCGTTGCAAAATTCCCAAGGCAACCTCGACCCCCTGCTTTCCGACCCCGCCGATTATGTCTGGATTGTCTGGCGTATCTTCGATAGTGCGGAAGACGAGTACCAAAAGTTAACGGATGTTCCAGTACAAATACGCCTGGTGTTCAAGAGATACCACGCTGTAGTCAAGAAAGCGGTGGCCGACTTGGGACAACAGCTTACTGTATTGAGAGGGTTATGATGGGGGAGATGTATTTGAGAAAGTTTTGACTAGTTAGTTCGACAGTATTGGCCTCTGCTAGCAATTACACATATCTTGTCTTTACTTGGTTCTTTATTCGTATTATATATATATATATATAGTTCAGCGGATATGCACATCCTTCTTCAAAGCGTAAGATGAAAGGATGAAGAGGATCATGGGAATAGTACATAACATGCTACGAACGTATAAAAGAAATAAAAGATTCGGCTGCGAGTAACTTATACCTCCTTGAAATATAATAGCATAATAAACAAGACAGCAGGTGATCACATGAAAAATTACATCTAATGTCGTCTTTCAAGGTAAATACTTAAGGGTAAAGGAGTGCAGTAATGGACTGCAAGAGGGCGTTATATACCTGAATGTATGCACGATCCCGAATATTCACGACATTTTTTGGGAGCAAGGCTGACAAAAATGACCGTTGTTTCTCGTCGAAAAGACCAAACTAAACATCGAAGTTCTGATTCATTTCCTTTCTTGAACCAAAAAGAAAGTGCGCAAGCCCGGAATCGAACCGGGGGCCCAACGATGGCAACGTTGGATTTTACCACTAAACCACTTGCGCGCTTGTTTCTGAGTGAGAATTTCGGACCTTTAATTTCCATCATCTTCAGCATGAATTGAACCTGCATATAATTATACCAAATTTTGGGCCTCTTTTTTTAGTAACGAGTTCAACACAAATAGGTGACTTCCCTAGAGTACAGAGTACAAGATTGTCAGAAGATACCCCAGCAGATGAATACATCTACCGAACTATCCATTTTCGTACGTTTTATATGAGATCACGATCATGCTAGCGTTCAGAGCTTATATGCAGGTCACGATGAAGCAAGACATCACATTATTGCCATTGATTCGGGCGACTAACAAATGCATGAACTTGCCCCTTTGAACTTGAAGACGACGACGGTCTTACTATTGCAAATTTCTATTGATCTATGGAGATTCTATCAGACTTGCCATGATTTGAACAACCTGAGGTGCTTGTACTTGTCAGCGCCCCCGACCATGCCCATGGCTAAGGGTCTGTAGTACCAAAATACCCCCGTCACAAGGACATAAAGTACAACGACAATGGGGTACTTCACATAAGAAGGCGTTCTTCTGACGACGAAAAACTCTACCAAGAAACCAGAAACGAAGATGGCAAAGTAGAGCGCAGGCACATAGTGGTGGAGGTACGTGACCCTACTCATCAATACAAATGGCAAGTAGTGCAAGACGTAGCCCAAGAAAGGAAGCACCCCGCCAGCTAGGATAAATCCCCATTCTTCGGAAAACACGCTCAAGTTCATATTCTGGCGCTGCCAGGCGAGAAGAATGCCTCCGAAGGTGAACGCTGCCAAGAAAATGCTCAACGTGGTAAAAAGTGTAACGAATGGGTGGCCCATGAGATAGTACCTGTATGCGCCGGGGCCCCAACTGCTCATGCGAAGGCCCGATTTCAAGATGGGCCATTCCCACCAGCTCGAAGCCAAATGGTCGAAGTGGTCTGGATCAGGCACCAACGCGTTGTTGGACGCCATCATGCCATAGTTCAACAACACAAATTCTTTGAGAAACTTGGGTTTGGGCGCCACGTAAACCGATTCGGGCGTGGGAAGCTCGTCGTTTACGTGGTCCTCCACGTTCCACCAGGTGCTCTTGTCCAGGGCCAAAAACGAGTTTTTGCACACTACTTCTCCCTGCTGGAATCCCCACGCAGGATACGCGTGACCTGTAGTCGCCAAGTAGCAGCCAACGACTTTGTGCTTGAGCCTGAAGTTGGTGGAAACAGGGTGGATTTCGTCGTCGTTTTCGTCCTGGAACTCGGGCGAGGGTGACCGGTCTTGTTGCTGAATCTCCACGATCCAGTCATCTTGATCGTCCTCTATGTCAATGTTTCCGTAACACGTGGCCTCAAAATGCCCACTCAGTACAGCCGCCGCAATACGGTGGGAGTGAAGGAAAGCGCCGGTGTTTTTGTGGCTCAACCTAATGATGTCGCCATTTTTCACGAGCCGCTTATAGTCGAGAATATATTCGGGGTGTTCCTCGTCGTACTCGAGCGTGGCAAACCGTTTTTCGGTTTTAGTGGTGTGCATGTCAAACTCGACGAGAAACTCGTTGTTTTCATCCTTGAAGCCGTATGTCGTCACCTGTTGCTGGTGTGACCCTTCCGGGTAGAGATGTGCGTGTGAATGGAGCAAGTTGGGCGACAACCCTTGCGATCTGAGCGTAATCAGCGACCCGTATGCAATGGACCTGGGGCCATTTTTCAACGTGTTACCCTCCAAAGATGCCTGGAGGAGGGTTGAGATTGACCCGTCGCCTGGCCCGGACCGTGAAAGCACGGCAAAATGGATCTTGAATGCGAGAACGTAGATCAAAAACGGAACAATGATCAAGCAGAGAATGCGTGAAAGCCAGTGTACCAAGTACTTCGGGAAACTCAAGCGCACGGTTGTTTGCTTGGCTGTGGTCTGGTAGTATTTAACCAAAAGGTCGTAAACGGTGTAAAGACCAACAAGCACGGTGACGAACAAACCGACCCATTTCACCGAGCACACACAGCCAATGGAGATTCCCGTCAAGGCAAGCCACGCCAGACCCCTCGCTGTCAAAAACTGGTCCTTTCCGTTGATTCTGTGCAACTTCGAGAGGCAGAAAAACGTCAGCACGGTGAAGAAAAGAAGCATCGAATCTAGAAGGATGAACTTCGACAACGTGAGCGACAACATCTCAAGAGCCACGCTGAGGCCCACGTACCAGCTGGTCCACATCGAGTGCCCCAACTCCAACCCGGTGAAGTAGGCCAAAGGCGTGCAAAGAACACCAAACGCGCAATTGAACCACCGCATATAGATGAACTGTCGTCCTGGCGGGAACGGTTTCCCACTCTCGAACTTAAACTCGCCGTCAAATCCGGCTAAGTAGCCGGAAAGGCCCACGAGCAACTTCCCCAACGGCGGATGCACGTCGAAATAGAATTCCCGCTGGATATAGTGCGAGCCGAATTTGCCGAAATGCGCCTCGTCCCAGACCACGCTCTGGTTGTTTCCGATTCCGTAGAAACGCACATACCCCGCAAGCAACGTGAGGAGAAGCGGCGAGATCACGTGCCGCCAGTACGTGTACAATTTTTTTTCGGCTTGCGCCTCCTTGAGCGAAAGCGTGGACGTCTGTTTCACAAGCTCGTCAACGATCTCGTGATTCAGGGCGTCCAGGCGGATCTTGCGCTGCCTTAGCGTCTTTTCCGTTGCTGTGCCGGCGCCCAAACTGGGCGCAGGATATTGCGAGTACACCGCCTCGCCAAGCTCCATTATGAAAGAAGTGCTTCTGGTGCTGAAAATAGAGTTGAGCGAGCTAAGTGCGTTCGTCTGGGACGTGTTCTTGTCCTGCATATACGCGTTCTTGGGCATAGACTTTGTGCACATGATGCGTGGTTCGGCGGGTAAATAGGGGGTAGTTTTGGAGTGTTGATAGGGTGTGGATTTGGGTAGCTAGATTGTAGCCTTGGATTGGATGTGCAGCTTGTGTTCAGGGTATGTATCCCGGCTGCTGTGCTATACGCAGGAAAGCCTAAATTTGGTCCGGTGGATTGGATTGTTTTTCCAAGTTTTCAGTTTTTCTCTGATCTTGTCATCTTGGGCTGAATGGCGGGTATTGCCGGCACCTGGCATACAAAGAAGTATGTGTGGAGACACCACTGCTAGCGGGAAGTGTAGGAATATTGGCAGTTTGAAATCCATGAGTTGAAGACAAGAATGTGAAATTAATCAGTGTGTTTGGCCGTGATTTCTTGTGGTTTCTTGACTTCTAATATGTTCGAAACTAAACTCGTTGTATTTTTCTTGTTCTTTTGACCTCTAGTAAGAGTTACTGCAAAACCCGATTGTTCGCACCCTCCGGTGAATTTCGAAAAAGAGAAAAACGTTAAATCTGTCAGAACCCCAGCTTTGGAAAAAAAAACAGGTCATTGTTGTTTCCTACACCAACTCTGGATTCGTTTTGGGTGCTAATGAAGAA
This sequence comes from Metschnikowia kunwiensis, assembly GCA_030583255.1. NCBI lineage: Eukaryota > Fungi > Ascomycota > Pichiomycetes > Serinales > Metschnikowiaceae > Metschnikowia > Metschnikowia kunwiensis. The sequence goes on from JAJMHQ010000025.1 coordinate 172,585, forward strand.
AGCCCCATAAAGTAAGTCTGGAATGGTACACTTTACGAAGCAGTCGAAGTCCTGTATTAGGACAACACAACAAGGAATGTAATGAAGCTTCTATGATCTCAGCAAAAAGACGAAAGATTATGCAAGAAATATACATGCGATTTGTGTCTTTAAAAAAAAAAAGAATATACAATCGAAGCCATCGTCCCGCACTGTAACTCAAACGTCAATTAATCAATAGGCACTACATACTTACTCACTCAAGAAATGTAATCCGCAAGGGTGTCGGCAATGTTACTGATGAACCCTTGCTCCGCGTACTCAGCCGCACGGGAGATGAAACGAAGCATGATCTTGCTCGTCTGTCTCATCAAAGTCTGTGGCTCAAGATAGCTTCTGCGCAGAAGAGCCGCAGGAGAATTGGCAAAGGCGGGGTCCCAGTCCAAGGGCGTGCCATCAAGGAGATCTTGCATATTGATTCCAGCTAAGTCGGCGGCATTGTTGACCAATGGGTAGATGTCGTGGATGAAGTTGTGGAAGTCGTGCGCCGCACGAATGTTGGGGAAGTTGTCGGGGTGCAACTCGCCATGTTTGGCGTTTTTCTCGGGCGACAGCGGCTTGGGTGGGTCGGCGCCAATGGAGGCGGCAACAGCAGCAGCATCAATGTGGGGCAAGGGTTTGGAGCCAGGATCTGCGCCAGATTCAGCACTAATTTGCGGACCTCCCACGTCTCTTTTGGCAGCAAAAGAGGCAGCGTGGGCGACGGCGAAAATAGACAAGAAGGCTGGAGCGAGTTTCATTGGAGAGGCGGGAGATGATGGATTTGGAAAAACGGGGTGGGATTCGGGCCCTTTATATAGCTGTGTGTGATCCATCCTGGAAGATACGAAGCAGTGTGGAAAGTTGTTACGAAAACCACCAAATCGAGTAGGGATCTACGAACGAGATTTCCCTCAAAAGCCAAGAAACGGCGGGCCTAAGCGGGTATACAGGTGGCCGAAAACGGCGACTGTCACGACATAGAATGCTCGTTCTGGATGCACCTCATTGTTCGCCGGAAAAGAAACACAGGGTTCCATTTTGGGGTTGATTGTTTGCATAAACACACCAAGGATTACCGGCTGGGTTGTTTTGAAAATAGGATGGAACTTTCCGTGACTGGGAGCTGTTTTCTCCTACTACTTGCGACTGGGTGAGTAATTTTGCAGCAATTAACTACTGGAGCACCACGATGGATTCTTCCCGCTTTAAGGAAGAAAACAAGCATCATTTCGCTAGTGGCGCCACAACCAACAATAAAGGTCTGCCAATCATTGGGGTTTGTGCTGTGTTCATGCAAACGTCATTATTGCTCGCAGTGACAATAACCTCGCGAGTCAGAAACCTGTTTCCAATGGAGAACTGAAAGTTTACTGGTGAGGTTTTTATGGCGTGGAGTGGAGATCTCCTACACAAAAGTATTTTCTTCTCCAAGGTCTCTGGAGCTGGGCGAGCCTAGAGACGGGCCATTTCGATAAAGACGAACGAGATTGATGGCCCGTGGCTAATTTCGAGGTAAGATCTTTCTCTTTCTCCCGACACTTCGGAATAAGGGAGATGATACTCGCCCCTGAGCATTGCACAGATGTCCGCCAGCCCGAATCGGAGACGTTGACGCTTCTGAAACAAGTGGTTAATTCTAAGAGTAGGGTTCTAGAAGTAGGTTCATACTCTACAAAGGTTGGTTATTTCAGCAGAGGCTGATTGTTCTTACTATGTACCTACTTAATCTAGGTTGGTGTTTTTGCAGAGGCTGTTCCAACGTTCTTAATACGTATGTTGCTTCATTCCAAGACTTCTGTCAAGGAGTAGTTTGGCTTCCTGTCACAAGCAACTTACCGTCGGCCAAGTGGTTGTCCTTTTCGTCCCAAGAAGATCTTGCCTGCCTTCAAATGTCGGTTTCGCTCTTGGATTTGTCCAGATCTTGGCCAAAAGCGTGTTTATCTTGATTTCGTTGCAGTCTTTGAAAAACAGGAGGCTGACGTGCAGCAAGATGCCGAATTCTTAAACCTCCCGAGTATCTTATTTGCAGAGAAATCGTCTTCAATATGCTGGTCAAGTAGGGAACCAAAAGCTGGTGATGCCATCTCGTCTCCGACCCCTGGCTAGTATATTAGGTCCACCACTCCTCTGGCGAGCACTCTCTGCCCAAGCCTGAGCCATGGATCGACCAAGTGTTTTGCCATGACTACTTTTTCGATAGACCCAAGGGGACGAAGAGGGGTCTTCAAAAGCTTAGCCACTATCTCGTCCTGGCAATTATGAAATAGTGGTACAACTGGAAAGGAGAGGACACCCTCAGTCGTATGCACTGCCTACATCGGGCACTACTAAAATATTGTCGATTTCTCACATTTGCCAACCACACCGAATAACAGGAAGTTCTAAGTTTCTTATTAGTGATCTTAGGTAGCTGGTTTGGGTTTGGCAGAGACGTTTTCTAGCGCACCGCATTGCCCGAGCTAAAGCCATCAGATGAGCGCTGGTCTTCCTTGGTGCTGCTAAGAAAACGTAGCATAAAGTACGTAGTTGTTTTGTTCTTTTCCATGTTGTGGAGCCCTTCGATTTCAGAAAGCCTCCCCACCAGAGAAAGACTACAGTGAGAATGCAGATGTATATATATGCACCTATGAAAGAATCCGTCCGCCTGTATCTGAGTGGCCAAGTTGTTTTGGTTTGTTATGCTTTGCCGATACATGACGAGTGAAAAACGGTTACTTCATGGTGCCCTGCTAAATGTGGGCTGATAATCCCGGGCCCTTTTGGGCCTAGAACAAAGCACAGTCCCGACTTGGAACTCCAAAACCTCGAAGATCTCATTTTCCTAAAGCTTTACACTCTGCAGAACAAGTCAGAAACAGGCCTTGTCGTGGTACAGAGTACTGGGTCACGTGAGTTACGTGACACTACTGTCATATGTATTTTCAGGTATGACACAACGTGAGAGGACACCGTTGTGGATCTTCAGAGAATATTTGCTCATCCCAGTTGGCCGCTAATCAGGACGGACCCGGTCGGGTGCAGAATGAGCAATTGTTTGGGCCATTCAGGTTCGAGTAAGGATGCTCACGGAACACTAAGTAAGCGACTCCGCTCCAGAATTTAAAAAGGAAGTCAAATATTAATGATAACAGTATCAGCGTCTCATCTCGCTCTCTAATCAGAAACCCATCCAGCGACCGCAGTGGACTTCCTGACTTCGCTGTCATCTGCTCCTTCACGCTGGTCCAGCTTATTATCAAGGGTACTCTACTTGAGTGACTTTGATTTGCGTAGCAACATTTCCAGACTCCAGGCAACTGAGGGATTCGTTAACCCACACCGATTATGATAGCATGGGAATCGGTCAAAGATAGGATAAGATTCGGCCAAAGATTCGAATCGTGAAGGGGAATTTGATGGTTCGTGAGTTGAAGTGAAAATAAATGACCCCCCAAGACGGAAATCATAATAATAATAATAATATAATAATCCATAGAGGCCAATTCCCAGGATCCGATCAAATGCACAGTTTCGGTAACGCTCGTGTTGACCAATGCAACATGCGCAACCAGGGAAGCTACAATCAAGGACAGAACAACCACAGACGGGCCTAGCCAGCTGAGACGAAACAGTTGGACAGCGCCAGGGTGGAATAGTAACACGGGCCAAGGTCAAAACGGGCACCACAACGACCGTTGGTGCCAGCCGTACTGCCTAAATGGTAACCCGCCACGGCAAAGTTTCCACGTGGCTGAAGGTGAAGGTAGCGTCGTTTGCGCAAGACGACTACCCGGATTCACGTGATAGACCGTGCTCACGTCGACATCGACGGTTGAAAGCTCGAGGTCAACGGTCAGTATAGTCCCGCAAAGTGTCCAGAGTCAGGTACCCAGTGGAGCTCTTACTTCAGAATCAACCACATTTCCGATATCAACAGGTTTGATCTCGCCATTTGAAAATTGTAAAAATATTATAATGAAAAACATACAGATACGAAATCAGAAGGTGTTGTCCAGGTCGATCAGGCCGAAATGCAAGTTGCAGATGTCGAAAGGGCATTCCAATATGATTGCCTTTGGGACTGGGGCTCCAACGCGGATTCTATTAACCACGTGGGATGTCAGATCCCACAGACGGCTCTTCACGAAGGCAGTTTTGCTAGACTGGAAGCAACGTGCCCATTAATAAAGGAAATTTGACTGTGTATGACGGGCCTTACACACGAGAGACGGTTCTTTGTGTACCCGAACTTGAGCGAAGACATTTCAGGCTCGCCCTTTATCATCCAGTTCGATGACATGCTCAGTTTGGTCAGAGAAATTCAAGAGCCGTCAGCTCGCCGAAATAGCTACTAAAGCTGGAGAGAAAACCTCACTAGCCGTGTTATGTTAGCCCAATCAGAGGAGCCGTCCTCGAACGACTCAGAAACTAAACAGGTCAACGTAGTCCAAGCAGCAAGAGACTGTGGGCACTCGAAAGAGGGCATCCTCACGTTACTCATCAAAACGTTACTCATCAAAACGTTACTCATCAAAACCTCACTCATCAAACCTACTGAATATATGGACACCGCAGAGGCAATCAGGATATCCTCCGCTACTTTTGGTCTCCGTGACCAAGTCAGTCGTCGTTAACACGCTTCCAGTTACCCCGGAGCACCGTATTATAACATTGATATCATTCCCGGTTCACCACAGCATCTCCCGTATCGACTCTCCGACTCTGACAAAAACGAGCTATCCCGACAGATCGACGAATTGTTGCAAGCAGGAAAATTCGACCGTTTGGGTCCCGCTTGGTGCCCCCGTGATACTCGTACACACCGGTTGTGTATCGAATATCGAGCGTCGAATAACATCACAGAGAAGGAACGTTTCCCATTATCAATAGTAGATTTTTGATCCAATCGCTGGCGTGAACGTCCCCTCCTCTTTGGATTTACACTCCTGATACTACCGGGTTCTAAGTAATTCCCGGTCATCCTCTGGTCTACGAATGTGAGTCTGACTTTAGAACTCCAGCAATGCATCATCCGCTTTATGGTCAGATAACGTCAATTTGGGGACTTTTAAGAACATTTGCTATCAACCCATTGATTATTCCCCACGATTACAAACAACCACAGTGCTACTTGAACCCTCCAAGCCCCCTATACTCTCCAAATACCTCCCTAGGCATTCCGTGGCGCCTCCAGTAACGCATAACTTGAAATATCCTTCAATGTGTTTCTCGCCTGGCCGAGCTGTCTCCAGTATATCAAGTCTAGGGCGGGCGACGTGTGTTCGACATTGTAAAGCTGCTGCCAATTACCCAATAGAGTAGTATACGTGCGCACTTTCAGTGGGAAGTCTCTGATTGTTGGATCGGGAACTCCATGAATATTGCGCAACGAATAGAAGCACACGTTGAGCTGGAACACGTTCCTGGCAACCCGGCTGCTTGGTCCCGTGGTGGAAGGAAAAGTCTTGTAGAGACTAAGTGCGTACTTCATGTCGTGAAAGACAAGCAGCAAAAACTGGGCCTGGTTGCGGAGAGCTATGTTTTGGGGCCCGAAATCGGCCACTAAACTAGTGAGCTCTGTCACACTGTTCTCCAAGTGTATTGAATCTTCGTCAAAACGACCAAATTCAAATAGTGATCCCAGAATATAGCCCGTCAAACGGACGAACAACTGGTTCAATTCCAGGTGGATGGGGTGCGGACCCACCGCAGGGGCCGTGAAGTTGGCGTCAAAATCCGCCCTTTTGGAGAGGTTCTCGATTTTGGGAAAAACGTGGATTTGCACGTCGAAAGTGTTGAGTGAGCGTCTGTCGGATGTAACGTGGGGCTCCTCGTTGTTAGCTGGAGCGGCTGCTGCCACTGAAAGCGTGGCCAATGTGATCAATAAAACAAGGTTCATTGGAGAGATGGTGAAGAAGTGCTTGCTAAAAGCACGGGAGATTGCCACCCTTCATATAGAGTTGGCGCCATTCTGTGTGCCGCCGATACAGTCGGATGGGTGTATTCTGAAATGGTAACCCCGAGCAAGTTTTGCAGTTTAGGCTGGGCTCTACTGGGAAACGCTGGTTTCATTCATAGTTCCAGAGCCACTTTGCGAAAGAACAATGGTGTACATGGCGATTCGTGACAAAACTCATGGAGGCAAATTTCACTCAACAATGAGCAACCTTCCGTTGTATCAAGCAAAAGCTCCTTGAATATTTCATGGCCACACGGTTTCAAAAAACAAATCGGACCCCTCCCACCCTTTGACCAGACCAGAGCCATGTGTCCTATCAGTGCAGTTTTGCAGCTGGAACCAGTTTGAATATGCAGGACAGCTTTCGAACAATTGTCGATAGAGACTGAAACCAAGAAAGTATGAAAAGCATCCAGAGAGGAAGCTGCAGGTTCCCTCATTGTGTGGTCGTGATCGCAAACAAGGGACGAGGAAACACTCGTAGTGCGTGTTCTGGTTGTTTACGGTTGTCGTAATTGAGCATTTTGAGAGAAAAGAAGGTCGTGAAGGAGGATGGATCTCGGCAGGAAATCGTGTCTCAATGATGTAAGCATGATTCCGCACTCTCGAAACGGTAGTCTTGAAGCAGTGTCCCCGGACCAATGCCCTTTTAAGGCACATGCTGTATTTCCTCGGGTTCCACGTATATAAGGGTTAAACTATAGAAATACGGCTCTTATAGAAAGATATCTTGCAGGCCAACGGCAGCACTTCTCCAGTTACTGAACCTGCCCTTCAAAAACACCCGGCTGCCCCGGCTGACCAGTTGCGCCCAACAATTCCAGGACTGTCGCCTTCACCTGGCTGACCTGCCGTCTGAAAGTAAGGTTCATGGCCGGAGAAACGTCGCCCGACTCGCCAAAGATCAGTTCCCACTCGTCCAAAGAATAAGCCATGGATGGGATCATGGTACTGTATTCACGAATCAGCGGATCCGGTTTGCCCTCGATGTTGCGAAACTGGTAGAGGCTCACGAAAAGCTGGAGCACGTTCCGTAACGCAGCCTTGTCTCGATTTGAGCTGGTGTCAAAAGCTCTGTGGAGCGCATCTGCATACACCATATCATGGTACATGAGCAGGACAAACTGGGCCTTGTTGGCGAGATTCTCGTTTTGGGGGTGGATGGCATTGATGGTGGTTGTGATTCTGGTCACGTGGCGGCCCAAGTTGGCCATGTTTATCTCAAACCGGTCGAACGAGAAGAGGTCCATGCAAAAGAATTCCTTCAAACGGGCAAAGAGCTCCTCCAAGTCTTTCTCTGTAGGGTCCACCGGTGGTTGGCCTCCAGAGCCGCGTGCATCCCGACGAACGAAGCGTTTCGTACGCTGGCTGTCTGGCAAAAGGTCTGCCAATTCTTCAGAAACACCCTGCACTATCGGTTCAAGGGTTTGGGCTTGGGTGGCGGCCGCTGCGGCGAACGAGAAAAGAGCAGTGGCTGTTATTGCGAGGGTCAACTTCATGTTGTTTTGATGGCGGAATAACAGTGGGTGTGGAAAAGCTGGCCTTAAATAAGTGAATTCCATCGGTCTATTGTTATCCTCGGCTCATTGTTGGCCACGTGTGAGTATTACGTGGTCTGGGATTGGCCATTCTTTGTGAAGAACTGCCATTCGAAAAAACACGTCACCTTTTCATCAAAGGGAACAATGGGCAGATCTACGTGGTTGAACAATAGGCTTCTAGCTGGTTCAAACCGGTAATACTAGGTGACAGTGTGTGATACGTTAAAAAGAAATCCAGGGACTGTCTACGAAAGTGGGTTTGACTGCTATTCCTGTTTTGACTTGATTCAGACAAATCTTGCGCAGTATATGCCAATTATAGGCAGCGTCTTTCAGTGTGTTTCCGTTGGCTTAGATGGCAGACAGATTCCATAAAGAGCAGCGGTCTTGTTCTTTTTCCGTTGATGACTCGAGCGCTAATCCGATTTGGAAAAAGTCTGAAGGCAAGGACCCATTTCGGAAGAACCGCGAGGTGCTACATACGGACCTAAATTCTTCCATAAGCGTGGCAGAACTTTCCGTAAGAGATCCTCGTACTCTGCCGCAGGAATTCTAGACAATAGCATTGTTAAAGTTAAAGGTTTCGCTGGCTGTTCTGCAGTAAAGAGCGATCTGACAAACCAAGCAGGGGGGAGTTGGATGTTACGCATTTGGAGAAGTGTGTTTCACAAGGGACCTCGTCCAGTGTGAACAGTTTTCTGATAGTCCAGGCAGCTGTGCATTGCTTACATATCAATCAGAGTTTACCAGTGATCTTCCGTTTGGCAAACTTTCATTCGTTTGCCCCGCGAGATTGGCATGACGATTATTCGCTAAAAAGCTTCCTATTTTGCCAAGACTGAACTCATATCGTAATCCGAGCCCGCTTATTGGAAATCCAATGTGAGCGTGGATGTTCTAGACTGGCCAGTGCCAAGAAAGCTTGCTGCAGCAGCACGCGAGCAAGAAGATGGCGAGAAAAGATTCACAGAAATGGGAACAAGGACAAAGAAGTGACGAAAGTTGCGGCCGTACGCTTAAACGGCTACTTGGGGTGTGACAGCAAGGGAAAGCCTGACTACATATAGGACTTCCACTGTGGTGTCTGAAGATTTGACCAACACACTCCTCCCGACATCTGCCTAGTTGCTAGGTGAATCCGCGCTGATTACTCAAAGAAGTGGAACTAGACCGGAGTCCTTGAGATTTCCCTGATTACCGCACTCTGGGGTAAAGAGGATTACACTTGAAGTACCATTCGGTGAACTGATCTCACTTAACTTGGGTCCGTTTGCATACTACTGGAATGAAGGGGTCACGGCTGGTGCAATTTTGCAGTCAGATTCAGTTGAGGTTTTTTTTTTTTTTTAAAGACACAAATCGTATTACAGGAAGTTGTGTTACCACAACCAAAAATCTATATATCTACAGACAAAAAACCCGTAACACGTCTGGATAGCGATCTGGGTCACAAGAAAACACGACTTTCCCAAGCCTTGGTTTCTCCCCCCTCTCTACCCGCTGTTCATGCTATGTCAATCTGACAGCACTTT